>JABUQX010083183.1:0-15000 GCA_015478945.1 Trachelipus rathkii | reverse complement strand
ACTTTCCAATTTACTCTTAGAAACAGAGTAGGAAGGAAAATTCCAAATGAATTTAATTATTATAATTGTTATTACTAAAGTAGTTGATTTTCTTTTAAATTTATTTTTATAAATCAAGTTTCTTTTTTACACTTTCACATAAAATTCTAATAATTTATTTTTACTCTTCACCATTTAAATTATTTTATTAAAAAGACTGAAAAATATTGGGTGGTGGTTTCCCACCTACCCCGCCTACCCTGCTGGTTAATAAGTTCTCGATTATGTATATATGAGAGTATTTTTTTGTGTATTTATATATAGATATTGGAAATATATATATATATTAGTTGAGTATATATATATATATATATATATATATATATATATATATTATGTTATGTATATATATATATATATGTTACATATTATATATATATGTATATATACATAACAGTTATTTTATATATATATATATATATATATATTATTATTATTATTATTATTGCTATATTATTATTATTATTATTATACAGTTATTATTATTATTATTACTCTAGATTTTGATTGTATACAGATCTTTATCACAATTTTTATATATACCTATTATTTTTATTTTCATTATGGTATTATTATTATATATATTATTATTAGTTAAATATTATTATATATAATATATATATTATTATTATATTATTATTATTATTATTATTATATATATTATACATATATATATTTGTATATTGTATTATTATTATTATATATTTATTATATATATATATATTACATATATTAAGCATATTATTATTATTATTATACATACATTATATATTATTATTATTATTATTATGCCAAATTACAAATGTATTATAGATTATATTTGTGTACATAATAGTATTATTAGTTTTGTCTTACATTTGACTATTATTATATATGATACATATTATATGGTATATGTACATTTTATTCTGATATTTACATATAGGTATATTTATATTATTATTGTTTTATATATTATATTTGATATTATATTATTATATATATATATATTATATATATATATTATTAAAAAAGGTTTCTTAATCACAAGATATATATATATATATATATATATATATATATATTATATTATTATTATATATATTATTACATATATATATATATATACATATTATATATATATATATATACATATATATATATATATATATATATATTATTATTTATTATTATTAGTTAATATACATATTATTATAATCGAAATTAATTTCATTGGAAAATGTTAAATATTTAACGACTTGCATCTTTAATTATGATTTAAATGGACAATTTTTCATACGAATGAACCTGAAAACCAGTTTAAGAAAAGGTTAAAAAAAATGATAAACTGAAGAGATTGTGAAGATAATGATGCAAAATGTTGCTGGTTGGAGATGCAAGAGTAAATGGCTACATTTTTAAAAGATGAGAAGTTATCTTTACTTTATATGATAAAATGTTGAAAACCCTTTACGAGCATTTCTAGAATGACTTAAAAACAAAATATATCATGCAGCAAAAGAGAGGTAAAGCCATGCCGAAAACTGCTATTTTAAAGATACATGAAGTAATATGGATGAACATGTTATCTAATAGGCATAGAAAAATAATGAAAATATAAATTATGGTAATGATATTATTAATAAAAACACCCCTCCTTGATTAGGGCTCTGCCCGTGAGTAGTGGTGAAATCTGTAATATATATATATATATATATATATATATATATATATATATATATATAGTATATAAGAAGAATATATTATGATATATATATATTATATATATATATATATATAAATATATATATGTTATTTATATATATATATATACATATATTAAGTTATTAATAGCAGTTAAGCAGCTATTATATGCATGCTGGTTATTGTTGGTTATGCAAAGCAGTATATATATATATTGCTTGGCTATATATTGATATTATATACATATATATACATATACATATATTATATATTATATATATATTATTATCTATATATATATATTATATATATATATATTATATATATATATATTATTATTATATTATTATTATTATATATATTATTATTATATATATATGCATATATTATTATATATATACATATATTATTATTATTATATTATATATATATGTTACATATATACATATTATATATATATATATACATATATACATATATATATTATATTATATACATTATTATTATTATATGCAAATTATCATATACATACTATTATTATTATTATTATGTATATATTTATATATACATACACATATATATATATATTATATTATTATGTTATTATATTAGTTATATAGTTATACATATTGTTATTATGCTGTTGTTATTGGTTATTACATATTATTATTACATATTATATTATTACATATTATATATATAAATTGTATATATATATGATATTATTATTATTATTAATATATTATTATTATTATTGGTTGAAGATATATATATATTATTATATGTTATTATTATTATTAAATATATATATATTATTATTTATATTAAGCACTATTTATTAATTACATATATATTATTATTATGTATATTAATTATATTATTATTAATATATTATATATTATATAGTATATATTATTATATATATACATATTATTATATATGATTATATATATATATATATATATATATATATATCAACATCATCATCACCCACTGTCTTTCCCCTAGACTGGGGGTAAGATGCGTAGCATGCACCGGAACAGAAAAGCAGTAGAAGAATATGACTCAAGTCGAAAAGAAAGCCCAGCCTTACCACTCTCTTCATACCCTTTAGTGAGAACACGCTGCAGTCAGAAAAATCTTTCCAAGACCTTCACGGGATCGCGAAGGACCCTCAGTATAGCATCTCTTCAATGTAGGGTTCATACTCCCCTCACAAACTCCGACTTACAATAGTATTGTGCTCCTTTCTGCTCCCCACAGCCAAACTCACAATCTTCTTTTCTTAGCATTCCTTTGCCGACACAATCCACATTTTCTTCAGTCTCCCTGTCGGTCAATTCTAAGCACACTCAACACTATTTCCGCTCAACCAATTGACTATCATCCATCCTTTTCACATGACCAAACCATCTCAATATACTTTCATTTATTCTCTCATTTACTCTTTTCTTCACATTACACAATTCCCTATTGCGTTACTTCCTCATTTTATCAATTTTTCTCACAATTAACACGCCCCTAAGATTGTCCATCTGACCACATTGTACTTTAGATCTACAATATACCTCTTATTCATTACATGGTTTCTTTACTATGCATTAATACAGGTAGCAACATACCCTTACGTACGACCCTAGCGCACTCAAGACTTAGCCCTTTTACATCCTCTAAGGATTTATTTGCGCCAGCCACCTTCATAAGTTGCAAATATATATATATATATATATATATATATATATATATATATATATATATATATATATATATATATATATATATATATATATATATATATATATATATATATATATATATATATATATATAGCAAAGAAGATATATGAGGTATATATATATATAAGCAGCAGCATATATATATATATATGTATATTGTTATACATAAATATTATTCATATTATTACATATTATTATTATATATATTATTATTATTATTATTATTATATGTATATATATATATATTGAAGAGTTATTATATTATTATATACATATATATATATATATATTTATATTATTATTATGCTATAAATATATATATATATAGTTATAAGAAATTGCTATATATATATTATATATATATATTATTATTATTATTATTATTGGTTATTATTATATATATTATTATATTATATATATATTATTATATTATTATTATGATTTCATATTATTATTATATTATATATTAATATTATATATATTATATATTGCTGGCTATTACATATATATATATATATATTATATATATTATACATACATTGGCTATTATATATTATTATTATTACATATATTATTATTATTATATATTTATTAATATTATATAGTTATTATTATTATTATTATATTATTATATTATTATTATTACATATATATTATTATTATCATGCGCGAATTGTAGGTTATATATATATATATATATATGTTATTATTATTATTATTATTATTATTATTATTATTATTATTATTATTATTATTATTATTTATTATTATTATTAATATATTATATATTATAAATACATATATTATTATTATTATATATATTATATATTATTATATATATATATATATATATATATTACATATATTATTATGATATATTATATTATTATTATTATTATTATTATTATTATTATTATTATTATTATATTAATTATATGTGTATATTATATATACATATACATATATTACATATATATTATTATTATATATATTATTATTATATTGAGCTAAAATTTCATGGGTTATTATTATGCTGTTATTATATTTATATATATTATACATATATATATTATTATTATATATATATATATATATATTATTATATATATATATATTATTATTATGTTATTATATATATATATGTATATTATTATTATTATATTATTATTGAGTATATTATTATTATTATTATTATTATTATTTCATATGTATATATATTACGTATTATAGCATATATATATTATTATGCTATATTATTATATTATATTATTATTATTATTATTATAAAGCATATATATATGTATATTATATATTATTATTATTATATGCTATTATTACATATATACAGCAGCAGATTATTATGTTATATATACATATTATATTATATATAATATTATATTACTATATATTATTATTATATATTACATATATATATATTATTATATTATATTATTATTATACATATATATATATATTATATATATATATATTATTATTATATGTACATTATTATTATTATTATTATTATTATATTATATATTATATATTACATATATATATTACATATATATATATAAGTTGTTACATACATATTACTACATACTTATTACAAGTTATATTATTACATATATACATATTACATGATACATACGCATATTACTATTACTATTATTTTTATATACATACATATTATTATGATATACATGAAGATATATTAAAGATATTATACATATATTATTATTATTGTTATATATATATTATATTATTACATATATATATTATATATCATATATATATATTATTATTAATATTAGTTATTATTATATACTATTACATATTACTATGTATGTTATTATATATTATTATTACATATATATTATATATTATATATTATTATTATATTATTACATATATATTATTATTATTATTATTATGTTATTATATTAATATAGTTAAGATATAATATTATTATTAAGGTTATTAATATATTAAGAAGGTTATATGAAGGTTGATATATTATTATTATTATTATTATTACATATTATTATTATTAATATTATTATTATTATTACATATTACATTCATATTAATATATATTATTATTGGTTGTGATGAAGAGAATATATATATATATATGGTTATTATTATTATATTGTTATATATTGTTATTATTATTATATATATATTATATGTATATTATTACATATTACATATTATATATTATTATATATATATTATATATATATATATATATAAGAATGGTTTACTAATTATCTATCTATCTAATAACGCTCTTTATTTACCTGCATGGACATATTATCTTTTATAAAAATACTCGATAATATTAATTTGAGCCTTTTTTCTTGTACTCTTTAATTAAGTATTTCATTATAAAATCTCAAACAAATTTAAATAACAAAAATTAATGTAATTTTATAGTTTTAAAGTTGAGGTTCGAAGTTTCTGGTACGAGTGGATGTGAGGAGTGGATGCAATTCTAAATGATGATTATCTATCTATCTATCTATCTATCTATCTATCTATCTATCTATCTATCTATCTATCTATCTATCTATCTACCTTATGCCAAATGTTGATATTTTTAATTCCTTTTATTAAATTTCAGCTTTGGAAATACCTTTATAATATTTTTTAATAAATATTTCCTCTACATATACCTCTACATATTCGTACTTATAAATAACAGAACGTACACCTTTTTATTTATAAAGATATTCATACATTATTTTCAATAAATGTATTTCTCTTTTTAAATATGTTAACCCTTTACATGCAACACTTTTATATCTTTCAATCTGTACGTCTGCCTACTTTAACTGTACTAATCTATATGTGTTTTTAGTTTATAATATCGCATCTACTCTCTCTCTCTCTCTCTCTCTCTCTCTCTCTCTCTCTCTCTCCTTCATTTCACATCATTTTAAATCAACATTTATGCTGGAGGAATTAATTAAATTTCCCATTTAAATTGAAAGGTGAGCTGCAATTCTCTGCTTATTTTCAGAAGATGTTAGTTAGCTTAAATAATAAAGAGAGTGTAATAGTAATAGCGTGAATATTAATTAATAAAATGACTTTATTTAAAAAAAATTCTATTATTCTCTCTCTACTTTAGAATATCCTGAGATAGATATATTCCTATCAAAATGCCATTTATTAAACTAAATATTTTGATATAATTACGACAGATTTGTAGGCATTATTATGATACTGTTATTAACAATGTTATATTTTATAATAACTAGTTTTAATTATACTTTATTCTGTATTACATAACCTTGTCTCAGACCTGACACAGCTCAAAATTGAGGATAATTAGGTTATTTCTTTAAATGATATTTCCAATTTTTTCATGAAAATACAAATTAAATATTCCTTTAAGATTGGTCCTTTTTTAAATTAAAGTAAACAAAAAGATATTGAAATATCAAATGTCCTTTGGAAAATCATATTTCGAACTGTATTTTCTATATTAACGGCAATTATAAGTGAGAGTGGATATCAGGAATGGTAATTTTTTAGACAATCAAGACAAAACGAGGAATGGACGTGCATTTATTTGTTATATAAAAAAAAGAAGCTTGGTTGCATTTAATTAAAACTAGATATTTTCTTCACTCTATATATAAACTTACACATGGATGGATATAAAAAAAACTGTCCTTCCCCAGGAAGGCCATGGCTTTCTAGGAAAAGGTCCTTGGGTTACACGGGCCTAACGGCTAAATCCGCTGACTGGCCAGGCCAATTGCGAATGCCAGGAAGTTTTCCCGTTAGTAGATGAAATTTGGTTCTCTTCATAGTATCTCAGGCAAAAATACATTTTTTCTTTTTTTTTAGAGATTGTACTAATGAGTGAAATAATTCCAATATCGGAGGGTGCTTAAATGTTCTATTGTTAAATCCATTTAATAAACTATAACGCTTTTGAGAAGTTGGAAGTTTTGTTTGCCAACTAGATTTGAGTGTGGATAAATTCTGCTTGAACATTAATAAAGCAGGGGTTATTTAGACCGAGGTTGTGGGACTGATTCTTAGGCAAGTACAAAGGGAGATAAAAGGTTTGGACCTAGTAGGTTCTAACTCTAAATTTTTATATCCGTAGTATCTATTTATAGCATTAACAATCGTACTACATTATTTATTAAATGTAGGCTATGATAGGGGCTATTATCACTCATAATTAAATTCCGAATTTGGATGATATAACATTAGATGTTGAACATATGTTCCATATAACCGAAAGCATTTTGAATCACACGTCCTTGTAAAAAATTTTGCTGATAAACATGCACTTCCCCTTGGTCTTAAATTGATGAATTTTTTAACTAGATTATACCTTCATAAAAATGAATAATAAATCATTAAGCCACTATAAATGGGCTACTAACTATTATAATACGCTAGCGTCTTGTCAAAGGATAACAGTATAATATGGATATTTACTCAAAAATCGATCTATGAATCGCTAAACAGATATAATCTATCAAAACACTTAATTGCGAAGGCAATTTTAGAAAGTAGCCTCAGCATGGAATATTTAAGTAAATTATTATAAAGATTTATCTTCTATATAAAATTAAATAACATAAGTTGGAGATTCTATTGTGATTATAAAGTTAGCGACAAGCGATTCTATAATTCTTTTAGGCATGCGCCAACATGCAAAAAATTTTAATTATAAAAAAAAATCACATGATAATAAATATAACATTTTCTTGAACTCGTTTTTTTTAATACCATTTAAAAATACGTTTTAACATCAAGGCGTTGTTCTTAGTATCTATTTAATTAAAGCTATTCTATATGTCTTTTCAAGAAAACTAGTGAGATACAAGAATTATAAATGAGTCAATTAGAGTATGATCATCAATTAATAAGATTTCAATTAGTATGTCGATCAACTAATCAAGTGTATTCTTCCAATTTTATTAAAATTAAAATCGAATAATCTTTTTACGAAAATGTACTTTTAAGCAACGATATTTATTCTTTATTAAAGTAAAGAGTTAAACTCAAGTAGAAGTTCTTAATCTAAAGTTTCCGTTTGGAATTGCTCATATAACGTCAATTTCTTTCAAATAAATTCAAGTCGACACAATTGAATTCATTGTAGAAGAATAAAAAAAAACTTTCGTTTTAAAACATTTCAAAGTTATAAAAAGTAATTATTTACGCTTAAAATCAAGCTTTTTTATTTAAATATACTCCACGCAAATGAGAATAGAATCTAGAGATTGCTTTTATAAAGCGTGTTTAGTCAAATTCCATATTGGCAATCTTTGTGAGCTATCATATGAGCGTCCCTTTCTGATAATCTATAAACAAATTTTATTAACAACTTATTGAAGCCGAGAGCTCTATTGTTTAATCTTAGTCCTGTTTTGAAATAATAATTTAATATACGTGAAATAGAAAAAAGTAACTTTCTATTCCTGTATAGGCTACCATGCACAAAAGATTAGCTTTTCCCCCTAAGCTCAGGCTGCGTTTTTGATGAAAAATTTCGGAGAACGAATTGAGTAAGCTTGCCGTAGTGTGTAGTGCTTCTCAAAATAGCTCTGAAAGGGACATACTAATTTGATGGTTCTTTGACGAAAAATCATTAAACTTACCGACTCTTCTACTAAAGATATGTTACTAAAGCTTTCTTGTTTAGACATCTAAGTCACTTTTACTCAGAAAAAGTATGACATAGCTGTACTGTTTCACTCTTCTCCTCTTCTAACGTTTATTATACAATGTGTGTCTTCATGTTTCTGTGCCGTATGCTGAAAGAATAATAACTTGAAAGGCTTGTAATTGTTCACTGCTGATTTGTAGCTACCTTTAAAAAGCTTTTTCGTTTTTTTCCTTTCCATTTTTTGAGTAATTAACTTTTTGTTCGAATTATAATAGTGTGATAATTGGATTATTTTCATCTTTATATTTTTAAACAATATAAAATAAAATTATTATTATTATTAATTGTATTTATTGTGACCGCAACGGGTCAATATTTGCTCTCGTGGATCTATTTAAGAATTTATATATCAATATCTTGTGATTAGAAATGTGAACTAAGATCTGAGTGTTTATTATATTATTTTTCTACAATACGTGGATTTTGCAAACATTTTAATCGATTTACACTTACTTTTCCATTTTTCTGTATCTCACTTATATTAAACCCTAAAAATATCAAGTTCCTTGACACAATGTACATTTTTTTGCATTTTAATCAGTTATTTTATTCTATTTTTGTATTATTAATTAATAATTCCTGTTCTATATATTTATCTATTTATGAATGTCTCTACCGGTACGTAGTTCTGCAATAAAGAAGTCACTCCAGATAAATGATGATGCATCAAACCCATATAAGTGTTATTCTCCGATGAAATAAGTAATATGTACATAAAGCACTGAAGGAGCACTGATCACTACTTTTTGAAAATCCTTGTAGAGTGTGTGTTGTCAGCAAAATGAAAAGATCCAAACGGGGGCACGTCTTGTTCAAACATAAATTTGTTGAACTTTTTTATTTTAATTCATATAATGGTATTAATAATTTTAATTATATATATTAATGCTTCAATCAATATATCTTAGTTCTAATTAGTCTGAGTTTATTTTTAGTACCTGATGAATGAATATAACAGTTCATATACGAAAGGGTCAATCAGTGAATGCATCTGTGACCGCAAAACGTTCAGACGTCTTCGTGTTGTTAGCTATACGCACTGTGATTATTTACCGTTTTAACAAAGTACATTAGATGCTGAGGGAAACATATTTCAGAATTTTGCACGGCGAAATATTTTAAATTCAACAGTGCTATTTACTCCGCTTTTACCATTTCTCATAGTTAATGATGTGAGAAAGTTTTGTCTACCCGTTAGAGCTTACATCCAGGCTTGAAATTTTACTCTATATAGAAGTTTCAGGCAATTCGGTGAGCCAAGTTGGGATAAGGAAACAACAGATTTTATGTCTCTCACTCTGAAACTTTCTAGCAAGATTTCTTTTCGTCGAGAGCATACATAGATTTAGTTCTTGTGATGACATTTCACACGCTAACCAAGCAGCTATTCTTTTTAACATTTTCTGAGTGATATATTAGTATACTAGTAGTATATAATTACGTCCTATTTTTTTTTTAACAATTGTTCTTTCTACTTTTTGATAGGTCTGATTTATGTTTCAGAAATTCATAAATTTTGTGCTTACTATTCTCAAATAATTAATATTATTTGATCATCTAAATTGTGCACGTCCAAGAAGAATATCGGATATTCAAAGATAGATTAGATGATAGGATAGAAGATAGATAGTTTAGTAGTTGTTAGTTAGTAGATAGACGTGATAGATAGATAGATAGATAAGATAGATAGAATAGATAGATGATACGATTAGAAGCAGTGATGAAGATTAGATAGATAGATAGGTGATAAGATTAAATAGAGTAGTAATCAGAATAGAACTAGATAGATAAAGTAGATAGATAGATACGATAGATAGATGATAGATAGATAGATTAAGATAGATAGAAGATAAGTCTATGATAGTAGTCATAAGATAGACCAAATAGAATTAGTATTTAGAATAGAAAAGATTAGACCGATACATATTAGATAGTATTAGATAGATATGAGTAGGATAGATAGATAGCGTAGAATAGACGTTAGATAAAGGGATATGATATGAATAAGATTAGATCAGAATTATAATAGAATGATAGTGAAATAAGAATAAGACATATAGTATAGAGTAGATAGATAAGATAGATAGAAAATGAATACATTCAAGATTAGATAAGATAGATAGAGTAGATAGGATAAGAGTAGATAGTCTTTGTAGTAGACCTTAGAAATAGATAGATAGATAGGATAGATAGATAGATAAGATAGATAGAGTAGTTCCCGATAAGATAGCTCAGATAAGAATAGAATAGAAGGTAGAATAGATTATAGCATAGATTCAGATATAGACTACGATTACGGATAGATAGAGTTTGATATACGCACTAGATAGATCAGACTGTATGATAGATAGAATAGATAGATTAGATAGATAGATAGATAGATAGAAGATAGCAGTAGATTAGATAATAGATTAAGTAGATAGATAGATTTGAGAGTAAGTCGCTTTACTTACATTTAATTCCGTAATACTAAGATACATTAAAAAAAGATAATTATATTACTTTGAAATCTGATTCACCTCATATAGCATAAATTATAAATGCTATAGATTAGATAGATAGATTAGAGTATAATTAGATAGGGTAATAGTTTAGATAAGACTCATAGATTATAAGAAGGAACCAATAGGACAGTCATTCACTTAAGTACAATATAAATCAAATTATACTATAATGTACTTAACTAAATCAATCTATAAGATAATAAATATATGATATATATGGAATATTTAGATATAAAACATAGATATAATATTATCAACTTATATATATTTTCGCATCAATATATAATAATTTTATATTATATATGTATATACAGAAATTTATACGCGTAACTATTAATTAATTGCTAGTATACTATATTACTAATATATATATATATATATATATATATTATGTATAATATTATTAATGGTATATATATATAATTATTTATATACTAGATAATAAATCAACTAACATCCGGTATGCCACCATAATTAAGTATTTAGTGGCATAATAGTAGAAAGCTTTCTCTTTTTCAAAAAGCTTATAAACCATGTTTAAATATCAACCTTAAATGCGGGCGCTATTGTTCTGTGCCCTCTGAAAAAAGATATATTATTTTTAGATTTTGCTTCATTAATTATTTTTTTGCGAAGAATAATTAAACTTATTTAGTGTCATTTTTCACATAGTTGTATTTTTAGTACCACATACGATTGATTCGGCTATGGTTCAATGACTTATGCTTTAATTGCAGAGGAAATTATCCAAAGGATATTTTTGTGCTCTTCTCTAATGTTGATTTAGTGGCAAACAAATATTCAATTGCAAAACTCTTATCAAATATAAATATTTATTATTATTATTAATGTATACTGTTAATTTTTGTTTCATTTAAACAGTGCCAGCGGATTTTTAATTTCAAAAAAATTTCCGCGTGAGAGTCCAGCGTTCGTATCTCTGAGGTAGGTTTGAGCTTGGGGAAACAGAGATTTGAAGTGTAGGCGATGTTTTAAGCTCACAACATTTCACCTATACGACCAGGTGATGAGCATTAGAAGGATAAGACAAAGTGTACTTATCTCGGAACTCAGATGTTATCCATTAGCCAAAGTTTGAGGAGTAGGATGTTTTTTACAATGAGAAGGTGATGCGTTGGTGAATATGGTGTGGGAGAGGTCGAATAGGAGAGAATGTAGGGAGCAAAGGAAGGAATGTAAGGAACTGTGTGAAGATAGGTATAAGTGTGTATTATGCTCACACCGGGGGAATATTGAGATCTTATAAATTCCTACAGAGATAATCTCAGTCTTTCCTAGATGTAGTTAGTAAGTAGACGACTGGAGATAGTAGGAGCTGGTGCGAAAACTATAGGTGACGAGTGATAATGAAATTATAAGGGACATAAATTATAAGTTGATTATTAGAAGTATTTTCCATATAAACATAGCTCTCTATCTAGGACTTTCACAGTTTACAAGTAGATTAATTAATAAATTGCTCATTCACATCGCAATATGTAATATGTTCATAACGTAACACATCGACTCAAAAGCTAAAATCGATACTTATCGCTCCAACATATGACAGAGAATAAAAGATGTCTCCAATATAGAAAACAAGAAATGTAAGTTGAAAAGTTACGAATACCTCTATATGCGTAGAATTTATCTCTCCAGACTTTGTAATAAGACTGAGTTTTTTATTATATAAGGAAATATATGAATTATAAGTGTGTAATAAATAAATAAATAGGAGTCATCCTTAAGAAATTTATAAATACAGATAATATTATGTGATGTGGTGATTATATATAATAAATTTATTATTAATTATTTTATTTTTATCTTTAATATATTTATTTAATTTAATTTAATTATAATTTTATATTATATTATAATTTATTAATTTTATAATATATATATATATATTAATTACATTATTTATTATATTATTATAATATATATATAATTATAATTACTTCGTTATATAACTTAAAGCCAATGAACATTTAATTTTAATATAATATATATAATATAATATTATTATTATTATGAATAATTAATTTTATATCAAATTAAATAAAATCTTTTTAATAGAGATATTCTGTTATATTTAACCTAATTATAAGTATATAATGCTAATTCTGTAATAGTTATATCGAATATTAGCATTTATCTTTATATTTCTTGTTTTCATAATTAATATTCATATATATTACCATTGACTCCTAAAACTTTGCTTTGTAGTTTTATCAAACTGGTATGAACAATAAATTAGTAACATCCAAATGGTTTTTTTTTATATTAAGGTATATAATATAGTGCAATCACTACTTGTGATATCGAAGACCCCAACCTTCATGCTGAGTGACGTTTCTATAAGTAACGGATAATGACGTGTTTAGTTAATCAGATTATCCTTTATATTCTAACTGGGAGCCATTATTTTCCTCCTTTTAACATATCCATTAGATTCGATAGAGCAATTTTGTAATCATTTTTTACAAATGCTACACCTCTCTTAATTATATTGTTCCACCAGGTCCTTCCTTTTCGCCTTATGTTAGACTATATTTTGTATGATTTTTTGATGAATATGTGATTATTTTTTATTTTTTTATTATATTATATCTATTTATTTTTTTTATTTTATTTTTTATATTATATTTGATTAATACAGTATAACGTAATTAATCTAATTCAATTCATAATTAATTTAAATAAGTAATTTTAATTATAATGAGTAATAATTATTTTATAATCTAATATCATGTTTTATACTGTATTTGTTATATTATATAATATATTGTTTTTAATAATAAATTGTGAAAAATCATAGAAGTTAATTAATAAATTAAAAATATAATTAATATTATAATTGATTTTTTTTTATTATAATTTTATATTAAATTTAATATGTTTTGTTGAATATATTTAGTTACATTAGTATATCATATAATAAGTTTAAAATAAAAATCATGAAATATATTATTTAAAATAATTGTATAATTGATTGAATATATTATTTTATTATTAATTAATTATTTTATATAATAGGTTTAAAATAAAATGATGATTAAAATAATTATATAATTGATTGAATATATTATTTTATTTTTAAGTAATTATTTTATATAAGAAGTTTAAAATAGAATCATGAAATATATTATTTAATGTAATTATGTAATTGATTGAATATATTATTTATTACTAATTAATAATTTTATATTTAATATTATATTTCATTTTTGTCCATTTTTGACAGGTTTTTATGAGTTGGTCTTTGTGACCATTTTTCCTATATATTTTGGGTAAAATAAAATCGTATATCGACGAGCGTTTCATTTATCAA
>JABUQX010083182.1:22500-42492 GCA_015478945.1 Trachelipus rathkii | reverse complement strand
CTAGAAAGACAGAGAGAAGCAAGAGAAGGAGAGGAGAAGGAGAGAGAGAGAGAGAGAGAAGATGAGAGGAGAAGAAAAGAGAGAGAAGAAAAAGAAGAGAGAGAAGAGACAGAGAGAGAGAAAAGAGAGATGAAGAGAGAAGAAGAGATGAGAGAGAATGAGATAGAAGAGAGAGCAAGATAATGAGAGAGAAAGAGATGAAGGAAGAGAAGAGACGAGAAGATGAGAGAGAGAGATGAGAGAGAGAGAGAGAGAGAGAGAGGAGAGAGAGAGAGAGACGAAGAGAGAGAGGAAGAGAGAGAGAGAGAGAGAAGAGAGAGAAGAGAAGAGAGAGAAGAGAAGAGAGAGCTGATGGAGGAGAGGAGAGAGAGAAGGAGAGAGAGATAGAGAGAGAGAGAGAGAAGATGAGAAGAGAGAGAGAGAAGAGAGAAGATGAAGAGAGAGAGAGAGAAGAGAAGAGACGGAGAGAGAGAGTAAGAAGAGAGGAGGAAGAGAGACGAGAGAGATAGAGATGAGAGAGAGAGAGAGAGAGAGAGAATAGAGAGAGAGAGAGAGAGGAGAGAGATGAGAAGAGAGAGAGAGAGATGATGAGAGAGAGAAGAGAGAGAGAGAGAGAGAGAGAGAAGAGAGGAGAGAGAAGAGAGAGAGAATGAAAGAGAATTAAATAAAACTACTGAACTACTGATAGGCTTGCTAAATTTTTATGATACACTTCTGAGCTTTCAGATTTATTATGGAGATGAAAATTATTTATCATTAATTAAGGATTAATCAGGATATTTACAAATTTACCAAAAATAAAATATTTTATCCTAATTGAAATAAAAATAATCAATTGAAATAAATACAAAAAAAAATCATGATTGTTTGATAATATATATATATATATATATATATTATATATATGTATATTATATAATATATTAATATTATATATATATATATATATATATAATATATTATAATAATATTATATATAAATATATAATATAATATATATAATATATTAATATATTATAATATAAATTATAATATATATATATATATATATATATATATATATATATATAATATATATATATAATATATATAATATAAATATATATATATATAATTAATATATATATATATATATATATATAAAAACTGAAAATTATATAAAATTAGTTACATTTATCTCCGCTTTCCATTCTGATACTTGCTCTCCTCCAATCCCTCGGAACTATATCCTCCAAAACGCGTTGCTACACAACTTCCAAAATCCATATTAACAGTCATCTCCGCCTCCATTCCAGACCATTTCACATGTAATTTTCATCTATACCTGCAGATTACCATTCTTTAACTTTCGCACTTCTACCCATTATCTCCTCCTTACTAATGAACTCACCCCCAAAATACCTATCCTTCTGCACCCATCAAACCCACACACAAATTCGCCATCAACCTCCTCATTACTGCCCAATGTTATACAATTTCAAGTGTTCTTTTCCACACTCCTCCTCACATCCGTTTTTATCAGTTATGAAAAACCATCTCCTATAGTATATATATATATATATAGAAATATATATATATATATATATACTTATATATAATATTATATAATATATATATTATTAATATATATATCATATATATATATTATATTATATATATAAATATTATATATATTATATATATATGATATATATATATATATAATATAATATAAATATATTATAATATATATATATATATGAAACTTACTGTGTTATTGCTCTTTGATCAAGCACACACACTTACTATTTTCTCATTGAGATCATTTTCTGTTTCTGAGGGAGATTCTAGTATATGAGTTGGAGCAGCAACCATCCTCTTATCAATCTGGAAAGAATCCTTTGTACCTGGAAAAATGTTGCATTAGGGGAACACATGCTAATAGTTATCAAGGTTAATAAATAGTTTAAAACTTATTATATTAGTAATAAAGAAACTTACCTCCTAGTTATAACACTGTTGCATCGTACGCAGCTCTCTCGTAGCTTTCCATATTTTCATAGTCATCTTCTTGAGGCCACATTATTTTGTAGATTTTTTGTCTATTAAAATCTGTCATGGAGGTGGTTGGAAGTTTTTAATATCTGAAACTGGGACAATCTTCTTTGTTTTGTCCTTGAGAAACTGTATAAATCCGTAGTATGGTTCCATTATTATAAATTAAAATAATAACTATGTATATGTAAACAATTAAATAGACCTGTTTTATATATATATATATATATATATATATATATATATATATATATATATATATATATATATATATATCTCAAATATATATATTATAAATAATATGTTGTAACTTGACATGGATAAAGATATATATATTATAATTATAATATATATATCACTTTTTCTTATTAGGCACAAGTATCTCAGAATTGGTTCTTTCACTTGTCCATTAATTAGCTTTTCTATTAAAACTCAAGAACACCTTGTCGGGGCATTACATACATATCTGTAGCAATTTTTACAGTAATACATGGAGTTTTTATTAAATTGGGATGAATGCACAAAATGCTTCCACCTTGTGATTCGCTTAGGGTAGAAATACATTTTCTTATTGTACCAGAATATTGCATATGCAGAACATATTCTTCAAACAATAAATATATATCATTAAAACAATTTACAATTTGTGTAATTCGTCCAAGTTTGCCATCTTCAAGCAATACTACAGAATTTTTTTTATGTTAAAAGCCGGAAAGTTTAAATTTTTATAAAGGAGTATTTTCTGTGTTATTCCTAATTCCTGAATGGCAGTAATTTCTTCTTCTCTGAAATTTTCGCAAGTGAGATGTGTTTCAACTGCTTTTCCCACAGAAAATGGCTTGAGGTATTTATCAAGTGAATATCCTATACCAAAATTTGTTTCGCAAAATCTGAAAACTTCTTTGCTTGCAATAACATGTGATCTCATATTAATGAAGTTTAAAACTTTAGATTTCTTGATTATTTGCTTACTTGGTCCTTTAGTTCCAGTTAATAAAGTTTTAAATATTCGTAATTGGTTTTCATAGGGAAAGGCAGAATAAGCCCAAAGGGGGCCACACTTTACAGCAGCTTCACTAAGATGCAATAATAAGTGAATGTTAAAAGTCATATGTTCTATTCCATATAATATCTCAAAATGGCACACGAATGTATGTAGGTGCTCATTTGCTTTTTTCACATCATCTGAGCTAATAGCTTTGCTTAGTAATAAAATTAACCCAGCTCTGAGGTGCAGAACATGTGTGAAATACTGAGGCTTGAGAATATCTTCCAATATGAAAATATAGTAGTACAAAAAGTTTCCCATTTCAGAAGCTTTCCATAACTTCCATTTAGAAATGGATCCCTCATTAAATTCCTCCCATTCTTCTACTCCCTTATTAATTGCTTAATTCTCCCCCCTCCGGTATAATTATGTTTCAATTTTTAATTTGCTAACCAACCAAATTCTATCAGTCTCTCATCTCTCAATTATCATAAATTTTCCCTTAGTCTATAACTTTGCTACTATTATACTAGGTATGTTTACTACGTGATTTTGCTTATTAACCATACATCTGTTATTATTGACTTTTATTATTATTATTATTATTATTATTATTATTATTATTATTATTATTATTATTATTATTAGGCTATTATTATTTTTATATTTGTTATTATTATTATTATTGGTTTTATTCTGCTTATTTTTATCATCATTGTCATTATTGATTCCTATTTATTGTGTTGCACCCCCCCCCTAATCCCATTATTACTACTGTCTTAACTAAATTTAAATTTTCAACCCTAACTTTAACCGTTTTCAAGCATACTTTGTTAATATTTTTACTTAAAATTTGTTACCCTGCTAGTCACTCTACTTTATCTTTATTTTTATTTTTATTTAGCCTTTTCATTGTTATTTCTATTTTTATGCTTATTTTTATTTTAAATCTCTATTCAATATTATTATGCATGTGTCATTTCAGTATCCTGATGATGAGCCATGGTGTGGCTAGAAACGTTGAATTAATAAAACTTTGACTTTTTTCCTGCTTTGGTCATCCTCTTCATAATAAAATTGAGGTTCCCTAGGAACCGACCTATATCAAATCTTATATATTTAATATATATATACATTAATATAATAAGAATATAACATACTAATATATACTATAATATATATATATATATATATAATATATATATATATATATATTATTAATATATATATTATATATATATATATAGATTATATATACAGTGTAATATATTAAAAGTGGTGGATGTGTAAAATAGAAGTAGAATTTAACAGTGAGGTGCGACATGAGAGTGATGCAAGTGTGCTTAAAAGAAAAAAAAGAAAGCTTGTTTGAAGTACAAAACCAATGATGAGTTTCAAAAGAAAGTTTGGAGATTAACCAGAAGGAAACAAAAAAGAATGACTAAAAGGTCAAATATACGAGGAAAAAAAAGAAATTTGAACAGTGGAAGGAGGATGAATGGGGACTACAGCTGGGTAGCAATGATGAACTAACATATCATTAAGGTTACAAATTGAGAACAAATGTTGGAATTTATTATAAAGAGAAAAAAGGAACTACTAAACAGTGCAAAATGTAGAGGAAAAACATGAGTAAATGAACAGTTTGGAAGGAGATGAATGGGGACTTACAAGCCATAGGAAGCGCTTGTGGCAGTAAGCACGAAAGGTTAAGAACATGAGATAAGGGGAATCTGCTGAGAATAATGAAAGGATGTGTTTTCGCTAAACTGCATGAAATGGATGTGAGAACACTTCAAATAATTCTGCCATAACATTGGCAAGATGAAGATGTTATATGAATGTGTTGGTTTGTATGTGTTAAAAGGAATAGGTTTTGGGGATGATTCCAAGGTCATAGTAAGAAGATGAATTGAGAGTGAGATTATAGTGAAGTGAAATGGTAAATCTGCAGTATAGATGAAATACTGGTAAATGATCAAAACGTAGCGGGATATAATTGATGGATTGGAAGTTGTTAACAAAGCGTTTATGGAGGGGTATAGTTCCGAGGGATAGAGAGCAATAATAATACCCTTATATAAAGGGTAAGAGGAATAAGGTAACTGTTAGAGATATAGGAATTAGTTTGAGTGATGTAGAGAAGGTATTTGAGTGATGTAGGGAAGATATATGCTGATTTTTGGTCGAAGAGTGCATCAAGGACTGAAGACTGATTGTAAAGAACAAGGTGAATTAGAAGTGTTAGAGGATGTTGGGATCAAATCTTACATTGAAACAAAGGACTGAGAAAATGAGGAAGAATAAATTATATTTGTTTATGGTATTTGCAACAGGAGTTATTGATAGAATTTAAAGGGAAGCTCTCTGTCAGTATCTAGTGATATATGGTATCGTGTAGGCTTCCTTGAATGAATCAAAAGTATGTATGACAAGTAGTGAAGCGTGTGAAGAATAAATGGTGTGTCAAAAGTGATTGGCTTAAAATTAATACCTGAGCTGCAGGCAGGAGTTATGTCTTCCTGGTTAGATATTTTGAATATGGATGAGGTTCATGAAAGAATTAGAAGGTGGGGGTGGCAGCGAGATTGTTAGAATGATGGAGAATGAAGAGAGTGGAGGTGCCCTACCTATTATATGTGGTTTTGTGTGTGGTGAATCTGAAGTGTTTGAGAGGAGTAGAGAGATTTGCAAGGTGTGTAAAAGGAGAAGTTTGAAGTAAACGTATATAAGTGTAAGATTATGGTTGTGAGCGAGGACAATCCTCGGTGAAAAATCGTGAAAGATCGTAAAGAGCAGGAATAACTGTCCGAAAGTAAAGTTTTAGGATATATGTTGATTGAAAAAGGAATGGATGATGCAGTGTAGTAGGATAGTTGTGAATGGTAGGAAGGTGGTTGTTGCAATTAAATCGTTGGTGGAGTAAAGGGACCAGTAAGTCTTTGATGTCGTGGAGTCTTGCATAAGAGTATTTTGTTACCTGTGTTAATTTATGAGTGAGACTATGTCTGGAATAAGAGCATAGATCTAAGGTGTGTGGTGTGAAGAATGGGATAAATGAGAGAATAAATGAAAAGTACGTTGAAATTGTCTGACAGGTAAAAAATAGGTAAATAGGTCTGTTGGTAAGTGGATGGTATTAGGTGAGTGTGCTGGGAATCAGAGCGCGCCCTACCACATTGGGAAGAATGTGGTGTGATGTATTATGTTAGGGAAGATATATAAATACATAAAATAGAAGGTTGAAATATAGACATGAATGATTTCATATTTTAAAAAATCATTTAATATAATCAGAGAAATTATTTATTTATTATTATTATTATTTATTATTATTATTATTTATTATTATTATCAGAAACGAAACAAGTTGTAAATGAATAAAACAGCCAAAACTTTATTATTAATACAGTTCTTAATATATTTACACATTGAAATAAGAATGAAGTGCACACAATTTAAATCTTCCTTTATAAATTAATTGCTAAAATTTGATAAAATATTGAAATTTTAAAAAACTCCTTTTCAATGAATCGTCATCATCCAAAAAAAATTTAATTGTCCCATCACTAAAATATATATAATAATATATATAAATAGATATATATATATATATATAATATATATATATATATATATATATATATTAATATATATATATAAATATATATATATATATATATAGTATATAATATAATATATAATAATTATATATATATTATATGTATAATATCAGATTTTAATTTCAGGTTATCTTTTCTGAATAAAATTTCGTAGTTCAAAAAAAATTGTCTAAGTTCAGAAAAGTTAAGTTTAAAGTTAAAAGTTTTTAAGACAAATTCTTTAGTGCAAGCTTTTGGAATTATGCCAGAAGCTTGCCATTAAACAATTTTCTTAAAAAAACTATTTTTTCTAACTAAAATTTTTTTGATAACCTAAAAAGGTTTTTCAGAAAAATACACTGATTCAATCTAGATATTACCGCAGGTAATATTATATATTATTATTATTATATATATATATATATATAATATAATATATATATAGTATTAGTATATTACTATATATATACATATATATATATAATATAACGTATATACATTCTATATATATATATATATATATATAATTATATATATATTATATATATTATATATAATAAATATATTATATATATATAGTATATAATATATTTAAGGCTGCTGAGCTCTGATTTTTCCGCCACAGCACCCCCATCACTTATTGTTGTGAACTGCTTCCACACCATCATCTTTTTCAATGGCATCTACACAGTCACCAAAATTTCGAACCACATTGACACATATGTCCCAATATATATAATATAATATATATATATAATATATATATAATATTATATATATATATATATATATAATAAGTATATATATATATATATATTATATATATATATACTATATATAATATATATATATATAGATATAATATATGAATATAAATTATATATATATATATATATATATATTATTATATATATAATTATATATATATCTTAATGTTACATTTCAACATCACCAAAAAAAAAAAAGAGACCACTTCCATATTTTATGGGAATGAACAATATATGATATATAATTAAATTATTATTTATAAAATACCTTAAGATACAAATATAAACAAAATCTGTTTCACCATCGTTAGAAAGTTTATAGTTGCCGGACGATGTACTGTAAAATGAGTGATCATATATATGCCAAAAATTCGAGTTTGCTAGCTTTTTTACATTTGTACTTAGTTTTGCAAGAAAAGAGATGTGAAATGTTTAAAAGAATGTTCAGTAGTAAGTTTAAGTTATGATATGTTTTGCAAGTATACACAGAAAATCTATGTAACTAAAACAAATCTGATAATTGTTACCCAGAGGTGTTGTCATCCCCGAGTTTTATAAAAATAACAGGATATACTTTTAAATAATAATAATTAATGAACATGAAAAGTATTTATTAATGGAACTTTTTAGAAAAACTCAGCCTCTCAAAGTTTGTCAAAACCCCTATATACTTTTCAATATTGATCGATCCAGGTTAGTTCTCATTTCAGGCCCAAGTGTTAAGTTATTGATAAGTTTGTTAGGTATACACAGAGTTTTTTAAAAAACGTTATTTTTTTATTTTTTTTTTTTGCAAAAATAAAAACGGTTTTTTTTTTAAAACAAAATGTTTTTTTTTTTTTTTTTTTTTTTAAATTACCTCTTTAGTATAGTTAAAGATGTTTAAATTAACAGATTACCAATTACCCCTTCTAGGCCTAAATATTGACTATCTAATACGGATTTTATATATCAGTATATTATACCATAGTATATGTATAGATATATATTATAGATATATATATATTTAATATATATATATATATATATATAATATATAGTTCATATATATATATAATATATATATATATATATATATACTATATTATATATAACTATATATATATATAGTATGATTGATCAAAAAAAGGATGGTAAAACAGGTGGTTTTGGGGTGTCAGGAGGAAAATGAGCAATGGTAGGAAGGTGATGATTTCTTGAAGAGAGAGGTGTGGTGTAGTTATAATACTTTCTTTAAAACAAAGAGTATCCATAAGCTCTGTAATCTAGAGTTGTGTATCGGTAGAGATGCGGTATTGAAGTGAAAAAGTATGATTGATTTTGGTGTTGGTGAAGAAGGAGATGTTGAAGTATAGGTTGGATGTTAAATCAGTGATTGGTTTAGGAGGATTATCTTATCATTATGTTGTTCTATGTAAAATTAACGTTAGTGGGAGCTGAGGAGTAGAGGTGATACGGAAGGAAGTGGGTAAAAGTAAGAGTGAGAAGTTATGTGAACAAGTTAATAAGGATAAGTAAAGAACTGCTCGCAAAGTAAAATCAGTTGAATGTGAACAAGCTGAAACGAAATAAATCTGGTAGCAATTGTTAGCAGTGCAAAAGAGTATGTGGATGTTCTAAAGTAGGAAGTGAGAATGTTAACAGTGAATGAAGAAGATGGGAGCAAGTCAGTAAAAGTTTTAAAAAAAAGGCTCGGTTGATTTCGTTAAGCAAAGGATTTGCCTGCCAAAGATGGATGCCTATTTATTTAAGAGAAATAATAAGAATATGCTTTATACCTCCATCTTACGCCCCGGAGATACATAGCCAATCAACAGTTTGGAAGGATGATGAATGGGACTATACAAGGGAATTAGGAAATGATAACTAGCAACTCTCACAAAATTGAAATACAATTTTATATGAGACTAATTTCCAAGTTGCTATAAATGAAATTAAATCCGCTAATTTTCTCTTCTGGAAGAAGCGCGAAAGGTTAAAAATTAGAATAACGGAATCTTCAGAGAATAATAAATAGGATGGTGTTTTTTTAACTGATGAAATGGATGATGTGAGGGGAGTGTGGAAAAACACTTCGAAAATCTGTATAATATTGGCAAGTAAGAAGAGGTTTAGGATCTGTGTGTGTCGGTTTGATTGGTTGCAAAAGAATAGGTATTTTGGGATTAGTTATTACAAAGAAAGAGGGAAATGGTAGATAAAGAGGTTTGAAATGGTAAATCTGCATCATAGAGATTGAATTTTGAAATCGATCAAGAACGGAGGCAATTTCTGATTGATTGATCTTTGAAGTTGTAAATAAAGCGTTTATGGAGGTATATTCCAGGATTCAAGGAGAGCAGTAATAGTACCCTTAGATAAGGGAAAGAGATAAAGGGAACTGTAGAATTATAAGGGAATTAGTTTATGAGGTTATAGAAAAATATTTGGTATTTTGTCGAAAGAGTCGCCGAGGATGAAGGACTGATGGTGAGGACAAGTCTCTAGTTCCATAGTAGAGGAGTTGGATCAAATCTTTACATTGAGCAAAAATATTTAAGAACATGCGAAGAAGAATAAATTGTATTTAAGATTGTTTCTTGTAATACACAAGAAAGGAAAGGGTTTAATAGAAGCTCTTTTTATGGATTCAAATGATCTGAAATCAGTCTGAGGCTTCTAATGAATCAAAAAATTTAGACGTGAGTGAGCGTGTGTAAGAACAAATTGGTCAAAAGTGATGGTTTAGTATTAATACGGTAAGCCAGGTTGGTTAGGTCTCCTTGTATTCAAATTTTTGTTATATGTGATTGGTGTTATGAAATAATTGAAGGTGGGCGTGACAGGAAATGTGTTAGAAATGATCGAGATGAGTGGAAGGTGCCCTACCTATTAAATGCGAGATTGTTTTGTGTGGCAAATTTGAAGAGTTTGAGAGATTTGTAGAGAGATTTGCAGGAGTGCTAAAGGAGGGGTTTTGAAGTAAACGTAGATAAGAGTAATTAAGGTGTGAATGAGGACAGTCCTCAGTTTGAAGTATGTTAGATGTTGTCAGCAAGCTGTAACAAGGGTCGAGTTTAAATATCTGTTAAGTACCCTATCCTTGGTGCCAGAAGTGGCTGTGCAATTAAAATCGTTGCGTGAATTATAGACTCTTTAGAGTGCAAGGTCTTTGACTGATGACGCATATGTTGCTTACCTGTGTTATTGATTATATAAGTTGAAAAAACTATGGTCTGAATAACAGAGGGAGGACAGATCAAAAGTTCCAATGTGTTCAGATGGAACCAATCTTAGGCATGCTATGGTGTGAGAAAATGTGATAAAATGATGAATGGAAACATTTATTAGAGATTGTGTTGTGTGAGAAACTGGTAAACGAATTCTATTTGATGAGAATAATTAAATATTGAGATGTTGGTCATGTTGAAAGGATGATTTATTAGTCATTTTAAAGCGATGAAGTGGCGAGTGATGTTGAAAAACCGACCGCTGAGATCGAGAAAAAATGGATGCACGTCAGTAAACGAAGTTCTGAAGGAAGAGAAATGTGCAGTTTGCAAGGCGAGAAAAAGTGCATAATAGGACGAGAATGGCGGGTTTTTGAGGGGGTATGTGTGGCCCAACTGGGCCCAGTTATTAACACTTTACACTGATTGATTACCATAGTGAGCGTCCGTCGCAGTCCCGGAGCTATAGGGTATGAAGTTTTCTGACTGGGACGAGGCCTTTACTTATAGTTAATGTACAGAGGGAGGTAAGGCTGGACTGTCTTTTCGACTTGCATATTCTTCTACTGCTTTTCTTTTCTGATGTTCTTACGCACCTTACCACCAGTCTTGGGGGGAAAAATGTAGATGAAGAATTTTTATATATATATACTATATATTATATATATATACTATATAATTATATATATATATATATAATATATATAATATTAATAATATATATATATATAATATATAATATATATATATATATTATATGATAATAATGATAATAATAATAATAATAATATAATAATAATAATAATAATAATAATAAATAATAATAATAATAATCAGATTATTTGTGAAATGTAATAATTATTATCCCTAGAGCACAAATTAAACTTTACTAATAAATAAAATCTACTTTATAATGCATTTCCTCTCAACATATTGTATTTACTCTGTATTTTGGATGCTAAATACGCCTAAAAAAACACGTTAGTTTACATCAAATACAAATGGAATTTTTAAAGAAAAAGCAAAAAAAACCCCAAAAATTTGGCCTTTGTCTTTTTAAAAAAAACGTGTTCTTTGTTTTAAAAAAAACAAACGTTTTTTTTTAATCCCAACCCTAGGTATACACAAAAATCTATGTAGAATTAACAAATCTTATAACCTGAACTAGGATGCCCTTAAAACAAGCACCAGACCCACTATTTATATCTATATATTAATATATAATTATATATATTATTATTTTATATAATAATATATATATCTTATATATATATTATATTTATATTATTTATAATATATTATAATATTCTATATATATTATATATATATATATATATAAAGAAAGGTCTATGGAAAAATTTGAAATTTTGAGGAAGGCTGTAACTTTTTTCCGAGACGACTGTTCGATTTTCATTCTTCACTTATTTCTTCATATTATTTTTATGTAGAGTATAGTCCTTGGCTAGGTTTTCAAAAAAATATCATATATATATATATATATATATATATATTATATATATTATATATATATATATAGATATAACTATATATATATATATATATATATTATAATATATTATATTATATATATATATTTTAAATAAAGAAAATTTTTTTTTTTATTTTTAACAACTTTGATAGGCTATAACTTTTTTTTGCTAAAGAGAGCTATTTTTTTCATTTTCATTATTTTTCATATATATTTTTTTTTAGAATATATCCCTGTGATTTTCATAAAATCGGGGTGACAACCTAGCTCTGTGTAAACCAATTACCCAAAACTTATCATAACCTGAACTATAGAGGCCCTTAAAACGAGCACAGGCCCACTAATTTTTTTAAGAAAAACCCTATGGGATACTTTTAACTTTGAATATGTAACCTTTTTTTGCCTAAAGACTTAAATCATTTTGTTTTTTTTTTTTAAGCTTCATTATATTTTTTTAGAGTATATCGTCGATTTAAATTTTTTTATTTTTATTTTTCTTCTCACACTCCTTTTTGATGGACGTCATTGGGTTATCATCTATTATCTGCAGAGGCTTTGCTAACAAATTTTTCTAAAATAAGAGACCCCCTACGTTTTTTTTTTTTTTGATTATTCATTTTATGTTTCTATATGTACTATTCTCATTCTGCTGTCTATAATCGTGTAATCTTCACCTGCTCTTCGCGATATCTTATCAATCTCATACACAAATAATCATTCATCTCACCAGTTACTTCAACACGCCATATATATCACTTCTAGAATAAATTCAAACTCTTTCCTCTTTTTCATACAATACTCCTGATCAAAACAGCACATTTCCATTTTGTATTCAGCAAATTTTTTATCAAATGGCTTCATAACCCTTATACGTAGCCTACACAAACAACTGCCATATTCCTAGTTTATATATAAAAATTATATCAACTCTCGATTTATATATTTTTAACTATTGAATTTACTCTTTAGAAGTTAGATAACTAAATTATAATAAATTAAAAATAAAAATAAAGGATAATAATTGACACCACTAATTAAAAAAAAAAGCAAATGCACGTTTACTCCCTCGTATATATTTAACAAAACGTGATTGAAAAAGACATATCGCATTTAAGCTCAAGTTGCTAATTGCTATTATAACAATATGAAAAACCGCGCACGCACACACACAACACACCACACAACTCAACATCACACACTTTATATATTAATATATATAATATATATATATAATAACTATATATAATATATATTATATATATATATAAATATATTATATATATATATATATATATAATATAGTATATATAGATTATATTATATATTATATATATATATATAAATAAAATATATATATTAATATATATATATATATATACTAGTAATATATATATATATAATATATATACTTATAGAATATATATACTATTATATATATTATATATATATATTATATATATTTAAAATATAAAAGCATATATATTATATATATATATATATATATTATAAGATATATATATATATATATTATATATATATATATATATATATATATATTATTTATATACTATATATATATAATATATATACTAGTATATATAAATATATATATTATATATATATATATATATATATATTATATATATATATTATAATATATATATATATATATATATATATATATATATATATATATATATATATATATATTTTTATCTATAACTATCGAGGTAGAATTTTGCGAGGTGGTTGAGTCAAGTTTTATAATAATAATAATAATAATAATAATAATAATAATAATAATAATAAAATAAATAATATAATAATAATAATAATAGATAATAATAATAATAATAATAATATATAATAAATAATAATAATAATAATAATATATTGATCGATTATTATATTATTATTATTATTATTATTATTATATTAATTATATTATTATAGATTTTATTATTATTATTATTATTATTATTTATTATTAATCGCTGAATAATAATAATAATAATAAAATAATAATAATAATAATAATAATAATAATAGGATAATAATAATAATTATGTTCTGGGAAAGTTGTTATTGAAATTTTTTGAACTAGTTCCACTGGATCTATAACGGGAAAATTCGCACTGGTTTTCGGGATCTATAACTGGAAAATTCACACTGGATTTTCACACTGGTTTTTATTATTTTATTCAACTAGACCCAGTACGGTTTTCTAACTGGAAAATTCTAGCTGGATTCCCCCAGTGCGATCCAGCAAAGTATCCAGCGAAATAATCCAGCGGGAAATTTTCCCAGCGGGACCGGTAGCGAAATTCATTGATTCCCGCTCGGTTTCCAGTACGTTCCCTGCAGAATTCCTACTGACACTTTTGCTGTTCTATTAGATTATCTGAAACTAATTCCCTTCTTTCTCATAGCCCATAGACGCTTTCGCGCTTCGAAGGATCTTCGCGACTATACTTTCCTAATCAACCATATTGGTTTAGCTCCTAGGAACTACGGGGAGACTTGCGTGGTGGCGCTCATATTCAAAGCATTGACCGAGTATGGAACGCGTCACTGCTCTCCAAGCTCCCTCTCCTTTGGGTTTCTCTTTCTCTTTGCTTAATTATATCTAGCTTTCTTTCAAATCTCTAAATATCGGCGTGTTGTTGACGGGGCGACTTATTCTTCTTTTTCTGTTCAATAGTTGGGTTCCTCAAGGTCTGTCTTATCTCCTACTTTATTCCTAGTTTTTCATTAATGATCTTGCTCACCTTTGCTCATTCTGAACTCTTATTCCCACTCCTGATACGATGACTTCGACCCTTCATTCTTCAAACTCATTTCAGTTCTGCTCCCTCTTTACTTCTAGAATTGCCTCTCGTTCATAATCTTTCCTATTCTATCTCGCTGATCTGATAAATTTCCGGATGGTCGTGCTCAACCTTGTGAAATTCAAATTCTTTAAAAATCCAACTTCTGCAAATCTCCTTCTCCTATAAACGCATTATAAAACTTTTTCCTATCTCTTCGACGCTTCTCTCGTACGTCTCCTTACAATATAAACATCCTTGCCTTAACATAAAACAAAAAAAATGTCTTTGGAAACCTCATGTCACAACGGTTGCTAGGGTGGCCTTCAAAGAAACTGGGAGTTCTGTTTAGACGGCTGATACTTTTTTTTTTCTTTCATCTTGCTAAAGCTAGACAAAGGGTTTTCACCCATTCTTGTATGATACTGTTTCTCAATCTGGGGGGATCGTCGGGCTCTGTTCACCCGGCTTCTGGATAGGGTCGAGTCAAAGGCCAAAAGCTTATAAAACTGTTCTGTTTGTGCTTTACCTATTTCTATAGGCACCCAGCTCGCGCAAAGTGCTCGAAGGAACTTGATCATTGCCGTACACCACCTTACGACGCCCTCGTAGCACCAAGGATGTGTATCTGGTATAATTGCGTAAACTCCAGCTAGTATTCGCTGTGGCCCTTCCTTCTTCCCCACCTCTTTCTGTGAATTCTGCATCCATCTTCTGTGTCCTGCTTGAATTTAATCTCCCTCACTTTAAAGACCTGTCGTCTGTGCCATCTGCGTAATTTGAGCTTAGCAGGTAACTTTTTGCGTACTAACACCCCCTCCTTGAATAGGCTTTGCCGCTCGTGAGTGGTGGTGACAACTTGTAAAAAAAATCCTTTAGTGGCAATTATGTGCAAATGAACTAAAATCCCTTACTCACTCCCGTCCAAAACATCATTCAAAGAATATCCCAGAAAATCGCACTCTTTCAGCATTAACCCTCAGATGTACCATATGTCGCAACCACACATACTTTTAACTATTCCCACTTATATTAACCATTAGAATTCTACAGCTCACACACACAAAATATAACCACAGCTTTGAGTCACAAGTCACTTATCAGAAATGCAAATCTTTCTATCCCTCTCTCATTCCTTTCCCACCAACACAAACACATTCACACCACACCACTCATTTCACCGTTTCCTTCCATCTTTTTTCTATTCACAGCTAGCAAATCAATATTAGCCCCTTTTTCAAATGCATCCATCACCTATTCTCCTCTTGCTCCTCAACATTGTATTCCTCTGACATCCATGATCCATAGCGAATTCAATACATTTCTTCGCCTCGGAAAGATAGAAGGCCCGTCTACGGCGATCTAGACCTTCTCCGAGCTTACATTAGCTATTCATGGCAAGGATAATTTTTATGTGACAGCCAACCCAACTAGCGACCATCACTTAGTGCCTTCTATCGACACGCAGGACATACGATTCGGGCAATTTTTTCTCCCCCACTCATAGAACCTTATAAGGGATAGGATGTTGTAAGATGTTGCTATAATGAGGTGTGGATAATAACATGTGTATATATATGTGGATAAAGATGTGTCTCTAAGAGTTTCTGTAGGGATGAAGTGTGGATAGATGTAACGCAGAACATGAAGCGAACCATTAGGCACTGTGAATGTCAACATACCATAATTCAAAATGGGTTATAATATATAATATTATATTATATTTATAATATATATTATATATATATATATAATATATATATAATATATATTATATATATATATATATATATATATAATATTATAATATTTATTATATATAGATTATATATAATATATATATATTATATTATATATAATATATATATATATATTATATATATATTATTATATATATATATATTATATTATATAATATACTATATATATATATATATATATTTATATAGTATTGTCACCTTTCTTGTCTTTTGTTCTTTCATTTGAATATTGCGCAACCTCACACGTGATCAAAATCTTGTTTTCTTTGCTTCAACGACTCCGCCATCTTCCCCTCGCAAGGATTTGAAATCTTTCTTCCTATATTTATGAAATACGTTTTGTTTACCGAAAATATTGTGCCAACACATTTCCAAAGTGATTAGTTTTCAACGCTGTTTATTTTGGATTTACTTGTTGCTGTAAAATTCTTCTACAAAACGCATTTTCTCGATTGTAAATTGGGTAAGCCATTGTGCATCATTTTCTAGACCTAGTTCAATTATACCATTTTTGACTTCGTGCTAATATTTTATTTCGTGTTCCAGTGCATTTCGATATTTAATAAAAAACGTTCAGTGCTTTATAATCTTTAATATGTAATATGTTTATTTAGATTTAAGTAACTTTTTTAATATTTTATTGGTTTATATAAATGAATCTATGCAAAAATTTCTTAATATTTTATAATAGTTTCCCCTTAATAGAAAATATAAATTAGTAATAGAAAATGGATTATATGCGTAACATTTACATTTTCATATATAAATTCATATTCATTTTTATTTATTTGCTTTATTATTATTATTATTATTATTGTTATTATTATTATTATTATTGTTATTATTATTAATTGTTTCAATATATATTATTTATATGTATTATTATGTTAATACAGATTCTGACCCAGAACGTTGCCTTTCTACCCCAAATACCTGCACAAGTCGAACCTGACATTAGTGACCTGGAGTGCTGTCGTTCCATCCCAGCCTACCTACCAGTCTTCCTACAGCTACCCTGAACTTTCTCTCGTCTCTCAGAAGGATCCTTACGCATCTACCATCCTGAAGCAGACGCATTTTTTTTTTCATATAATTACAAAAAATTATTCATTTTTACGATATAATAACAGGACAATTTCCTGTCGATTTTGCATTTTTAACTACTTATTTTTACATTATTTTGGCCGTTAAAGAGGCCCCACATATATTTTTATCATTTTCCTTGCTATACTTATGTAATATTTATTGCGTTATTTGGTCCCTGACCACTATTTTCCTCATATTTAGCGCATGCAAATCGCATCTTTAGCATATTTTTTTCGTAATATTTTTTTTCCAAATATTTTTTTTACAATCTTGCATTATATCAATATTCATAAAATATGTCACCTCCTGATACTGCTATCACCGACAACATTAATGTAGTAACGCAACCACCTGCTCCAGACAGGGAAACACCTAACGCTTATACAAGCAAATTTGTGAATAATGACTTAGATTTAACTTTTACATTACTCGAAATTCAGCTCGAGTCAACTAATGAAATTGCCCGCTTTAGGGCACTCTTAAATATATTACCTGTCCCCGTTTTGCAGCGCTTGAAGGATATTTTACCTTCATTGCATTCCCACAATCAGCCCTATACCCAACTTAAGTCAGAACTCTTAACCCGTCTCGGAGAAACAGATGCAGAAAAAGTAAAAAAACTTTTGACTGGTGGTTCTCTCGGCGATCGATTACCGTCAGTTCTTTTATCTGACATGCTAAATCTGCTCGATGGCCCTCCAGTGGGTAACTGCATACATATTGTGCGTCATCTCTTCTTACAGAAACTTCCTACAGAGATGCAGCTGCGCTTGGCAACTGTTGATCCAAATTGTTCACTGCAAGAACTTGCCACCTACGCCGACAGAGTTTGCAAAGCGAAACCACTTACGACCGCAGACGTACCTTCCCAAATTTCGCATATCTCGGATTCCACCAGCAATGCTAACCTAACACCAGCGTCTCTTTCTCATGTGAGTGAGTCAGTTAACGCAATTCGCTTACCTCCGCCCACTGAAAATGCTTACATCATGTCACAACTTCAAGTGTTACAAAACACTATCATGGATTTAACTAACAGAATTCGCACACTGGAAACGCGTTCCACTGTTCCTCCTCCTTACGTTCCTCCTCTCTTTCCTGTAGTACAACAACATCCTTATCCTCAACCTCAACAGTATCCTCATCCTCAATCCTCTCATCATCCTTATTCACAACCTCCTTCATATCCCCAGCCTCCCCCCAATGCTTCAAACACTTATTCTGCATCTGCTCCTGCTCACAATTATGGTCATATTTCTCGCTCTCCAACTCAGCAACGACGTTCATATCGTCGCTCACCTACTCCCTCACGTCAGTTCGCTCCTTCTCCAGTTACTTCTCAGGCCCTAGTTCAGTTTCCGACACATAACCAGCAAGGTATTTGTAGAAACCACCAACGTTTTGGCGACCAAACACGGTCCTGTCTTAAGCCTTGTGCTTTCGAGAATTTAAACTCCAACACCACTCCGTAAATACGCTCGGGGTGGTCTCAAAAGCGTCAAACCTACTTTGTGTTTACGATCCCTCCACCAAACTATCTTATCTCGTAGATAGTGGGAGCTCAATTTCAGCAGTACCACGTTCCATCCTCCAGAAAACTCTTGCTCCAGAAGCATCGGGCCTTTTACGCGCCGCCAACGGTACTACCATCAACACTTATGGTACTAAACGGCTCCATTTAACACTCTCGTTCCGTCGTGACTTTATATGGGACTTCACGATAGCCGATGTCACTTTACCAATAATAGGTGCCGACTTTCTGTCACACTTCAACCTTCTTGTTGACATGAATCACAGCCGCATCATTGATTTTGAGACACACTTCTCATCCGCTTGTATCCGTGCATCCGCATCCATCAGTGGCATACATCTTTCTCCATCTAATAATATTTTTGAATCATTATTAATTACCGATTTTCCTGAGCTTCTTTCTCCAGTCTCCAAGTTTCCTCCAGTGAAACACAATGTCGTTCATCACATTGAAACTTACGGCAGACCTCCATTCTCTCACGCCCGACGTCTTGCACCGGACAAACTCAAAGCGGCAAAGTTAGAGTTTGAATCTCTCTTAGAGAAGGGCATCATCCGACCTTCAAAGTCCGACTACGCCTCCCCCTTGCACATGGTACTCAAACCTAATGGAGACTACCGCCCCACCGGCGACTATCGCTGCCTAAATGCGATCACCCGCCCGGACCGTTATAATGTGCCTCATTTACAAGACTTCACATCCCACCTCTCTGGTTGTAC
>JABUQX010083182.1:0-17500 GCA_015478945.1 Trachelipus rathkii | reverse complement strand
AGATCTGCGCTGAGATCAAACGCGTATAAATTACTATTCTTTGCGTCTTCAAGATTCATACCCGTACCACTATCGCCGCATGAAACAGTGTTGGCTATTAGTTCGTAGAAAGGTCGCGAGCATAGAGATTGTAATCCCATTGTATTGCCATTTCCATAATCACATCCGTATGGTTGTCCATTTACATGTAAACTGACACCCCTAAGGCCAAAAGGGGCTAATTTATATGGGGATTTTTTATAATGTCCTGAATATGCTCGTGTTCTACAATTCCGACTATTTTACTTTTTCGGTAGATTCCCGTTAACAATGTTTGGAATGCTGATGCTTGATAATCCATGAGTGAAGTTAAATACTTTGGTTTCTACTCTTCTGATTCGGATACTTGGCTGGGTGGTTAAAAGCCGATTCTACAATTTTCCAATAATGTATTGCGGAATAGCTTCACCTTTCTTAACTAGAAGAAAAGCTTCTAGCAGGTTGAAGACAGGTTCTGGGACATGCAGTTTGTATGCAGTAGGTTTACTTTTTTATTTTTAAGGAGCGAATTTTCGGACTTGACCGGGTTAGCGGATTCTGCATATCTACAGATAGAAGAATAAGTCTTTCCTGGGAGAAGGCCCTCATCAGTTACAGTGTAGCCCCTCACCTTTAAACTAGTGATGTCATAAACGTGAATTTTCATGAACCTTTACCATTTATCCACAGCTATCTCTTGATATATATATATATATATATATATATATATATATATAATATATATATATATATATGTATGAAATATATATTTTATATATATAATATAAATTATATATATATACTATATATATATATATAAAATAAATATATACTGTAATATATATATATATATATATATAATATTATATTATATATATATATATATAGTTATATTATATATATATATATATATATATATATATATATATATATATATATATATATATATATATATATATATATATATATATATATATATATATATATATTTAAAGGTTTAGTAAAATATGTTTTTATTTTAAAGCATTTATTATATAGTCGGAAACTAAATAATCTTTGACATATAATTTTAAGCGGCATACGAAAAATATTTACAAATTCTTCGAAGCAGACATAGTTTAAAAAACATTTAATGAAATAATCACAATAAACCCCGCATAAACTAGAGTATGCTGGTGAACAGCACGAGACATAGTTTTTATATAATTTACATTATTATATTTTAAAAATGAAATGATATAATGATTATCCAAAATAAATTTTAATCCCAAAGAATCAATCAGGTACACAGCTCCATTCTTCTCCTTGTAGATGGAAATCCAATGTCCCCATGATGTTACATCTCGAGGGGATGTGTTGAACACGAATCCACTATCCTTCTTCAGCCTCACAGAATCTACTTCATTAATAGCAAACACGCCTAAAAATCGAGGTTCGTTTTTAAACATAGCTTTTATTTCTTCTTCATTCATCTTTAGTAATTCAAAAGCACATTACGGGCCCGGTCAATTTCAATAAGTTGGGGGTGCTCCAGATAAACAACAACGGTAATGGATGATTGTAGACTACCGCTAAATGAGAGATTGAGTCCTAATGTTCCCTTTCTCAGAATGTTTAAATGACTTGCGTTACAAGCTGAAAGATCTGCGCTGAGATCAAACGCGTATAAATTACTATTCTTTGCGTATTCTTCAAGATTCATACCCGTACCACTATCGCCGCATGAAACAGTGTTGGCTATTAGGTCGTAGAAAGGTCGCGAGCATAGAGATTGTATCCCATTGTATGACATTTCATAATCACGTCCGTATGGTTGTCCATTTACATGTAAACTGACACCCCTAAGGCCAAAAGGGGCTATTTTATATGGGGGGATTTTATTTAATGCTTCGAATTATGCCTCGTGTTCTACAATTCCGACTATTTACTTTGCGGTTAGATTTCCCGTTAACAATGTTTGGAATGCTGATGCTTGATAATCCGTGAGTGAAGTTAAATACTTTGGTTTCTACTCTTCTGATTGGATACTTGGCTGTGGTGGTTAAAAGCGATTTCTCAATTTCCAAATGTTTGGGAAATAGCTTCACCTTTCTAACATAGAGAAAAGCTTCTAGCAGTTTGAAGACAGGTTCTGGACATGCAGTTGTAGCAGTAGTTTACTTTTATTTTAAGGGCGAATTCGCGACTTGACGGGTAAGCGATTCTCAGCGATCTACAGATGGAGAATAAGTCTTTCCTGGAGAAATATATCACCATTTAAATCGGCCGTAAGAATTCATAAGTTTATTTTATGACTTTTGCCGCTTTATCTACATGTGAAGCCACTCATCTTTGAAGCTGTAAAAACCACATGACTGAAGATGAGACTGTTTAGCATCATCAGAAAAGTTCAGTAGATGTTCTATGTAGCTTCTATAAGGATAGCTAGCTGCTGAAGTGCCAAGTGAAGTTTCATTGAGATAAACATCGATCTGGTTAAAGCAGGTATATAGGAAGTTTGACTCTGCATACACTATGTGGTCGTCACCTGAAGGAAGATCTGTGCCATCAGGCTTTGTCAATTCGTTTTAAAATATTTAAAATACATTAGATGGGATCTAGATACTGCGTTTGAGGTGCCCGCGAATAATTGACTTTAGAGGTTACGTCGCGTCTGCGTGATCGAGTGAGTGGGATTAATGCTGATGAAGGTTGGTTTCGCTCACGCTAATCTGGGGGCTCATCGAGAAGAGATCCAATTCGCTCTTGCAACAATCTGGACTGGTAGGATGAAGGAAATGCATCTTGTCGGTGTGATGCTGGGATATATAATGAACAAGGCCTCAGATGTGTCCCCCCTTATATACACGGTAACCGCAAGATGTAGTTAAAGATACCAGATAGTAGTTAAATGGTAAATACATCAATACGTTTTGTAGCCCTGTGCCTTTTAGCCTTAGGGTTTTTCCGGGTTGTGATTTTCTTATGACCTTTCTTCTTCAGCGCTCTCTTAGTCTTAGGCTTTTTCCTGTTTGTGACATTCCTGCGTCCTTTAACTTTAGCCCTGCCATGACCTGTCATTTTACGTCTTATTTTGCGTTTAACGTCATCGAGCATCTCGTCAGAAACCTCAGCAATCCGCCTTTTTAATGATGCACGAGGATTGGCTCCTGTCGCTATATCTTGCATAGTGTGCAGACCTGTTCTTATAGCTTTTTTACCTAAATATTCCCCCCCTCTTCTAAATACGGGAATGGCGCTTCGCAGTAACTTAGTGAAAAATCCTCCAAGACCATATCCTCTTTGTGATCTCGAGCCAATGAATACTCTTTCCATGTTTATTACTGTTGTAGTTGGAGCCTCTTTCCTATACTGTCTTTACACTGCAAGAGTGTATCAATGAATGAAAAAATGCAGTTGATTATGTCCCTTATATATCCTGCAGAGGCGTCTATTTCTTGAATGAACTCAAGTAACATATAGATGAGATTTTCAATTCTGATTAAAAAATGCTCCATCATGTTATAGTTGAAGCGGATGTTTCTTTCTAATGTGGACTTTACACATCAATGTACCACTTGTAAATGGGTATGGCCGTCCTTCCACATCCTTTATATGTACTCTTATAGAGCCGATCAATGATCTGTTCAGTGTGAGATAGTGCACATTTGGGAATGTTATTACCTTACTCTCTTGAGGAAAATAAACTACTCTTAACAGCGGAGCTGTAATGTCCCCCACATATTGGTGATCCACTATATCAGTGTAAACGTAAGCCATCGCCAGGGCTGCTGAGCATCTCGGAGGTAATACAAGTATAATGTAATACCCTGTCTTGCTCGTCGATTAGTTCTTCCTTGGTTATATGCTCGTTTTCTACTGATTTCATAACCCTTTTCAGCATAGTAGGTACATCATGTAGGATATCTAACCATCCTTTACGTTCATGGACGTGTTTCCGTTGCCATGACGATCTCCTGAGGAAAAACACATCGATATCTCTAAGGTTAATGCCGGCCGTCGATCTCAAAGTAATTAATACTTCATCATCAGAGGGATGAATATCTGTGTTGTAAATTAGATCTCTACATATATTACTAGTCGCTAAAAGCGTATTTAAATAACTGAACATTGCAGGTACTGACTTAAAATAGGATTTCCTCAATACAATTCTTTCATAAAAGTATTCTTTTGTACCCATTGTAACGCGGTTCAGGTCACCTGTGTTCTTCACATCCAATGTAGTTTCAACACAATCTACACTTCTGTAAACATTCATCCAGTAAAGATTATTCGGGACATTTTCCACATCTGCATTTAATATCACTTCACACAACCCTACTTCATAAACGTCTCTTTCAATGTCAACAGGGTTCAGTAACTCTGTCGTGAAGTCTGAGAGTTTATTATCAGGATGTAGATTCATCGATGCCGATGAAGGCAGAGTTAAATAGAAGTGGTCTGTACTCGCCATGGTCCCAATGAACACTGATTAATGATTCTTAATTTCACTTGCTTTTATATAGGAGTTAAACTTGTTAGGGTATCCCAGCCATTTAACCAAGTACTGTTTATTTCGGCCCTTTCCTTTCGATCCTAATATCTTTTCAATTTTATACACATTACTTTCAGGATTGAAGAGTATTTTTTGTATTTCCTGTTTATAAAAACCTCCTTTTATCTTTTCACCGTCTAAATCCTCCAAATAATATAATTTTAAACCGTCATAAGGAAAGTCTCGAATATTGTGAACTTTGAAAACCTCTGTAGACCATCCTGATTCATAGCCTTTCTTAAACCTTTCCGACTCTCTGGAAACTCGTACATACTCGCCTGAGCATACACCTGAATTATTCCTTAATTTCTTCTGGCTCTCGTTGTGATTGATGCAGATCGATTAGGCTTTATTCAACATTTCTAAGGGGGTAGATTTTAAGTTCTGGAAACGATCTTATTATAAGAATGGCAAGGTCTTGTAGTATGTCCAATATACCTTAAAAAGTATTCATGTTGGTGAAGTACCGGGCATTTTCTCCTTGATAGTGCGCTGTTACTCTTTCAACTATAGCTGCTTTATTCACTGATAATTTATTGTAATACCCCATGTCATACTCTTTAACTAATTCTTGAAATTCTCGGCCTATAAATTCAGTCCCTTGGTCCGTCCACAGCATTCTTGGCCATCGCCTGTCACCCTCTATAATTTCTCTCAATGCCTCAGTTACAGTAACTGACTTTTTATTTTCCTTCGCGACTTAACCATAAATTCTTAGAATACACAATCCAATGGGTGAAAGTTAATTGTATTGATGCCCATTCATATACGATCTGTATTTAACCATTTTCGGATAAATCCAGTGATTACGCTATCGAGGCTTAGGGGGCTATTGCGTTTTCCGGGTAGGAAATTTCTGCGAAAAGGTTTATGTAGAGTGTGAAAGCTCATTCCAACCCTCCTAAATATGCTTTTCAACTTTTCTTCCAATGTCCGGGAAACCTCGAGGCAAACCTTGTGAATCCGCCATAGCTATTAGGTTCCTTCACATCGTAATAATACTTATCAACCACCTCCTTAGCCTCCATGATGGATACTGACATAAGTAAAAACATCTATATTATATATAAATATATATATAATATTATATAATATATATATATAATATATATATATATATATATATATATTATATAATTATTATATATATAATATATATTATATATATATATAATAATATATATATATATATATATATATATATAATATATAGTATATATATATATATATTATATATATATGATATATATATGATATATATATTATATATTATAATATATATATATATATATATATTATATATAATAATATATATATAATATATATATACAAAGGTGCGGCATTAACGCGTTAAAGCGTTAATCCGTTAATTAACTCGTTAATTTTTTCGTTAACTTTTAACGCTTTCGTTAATTTCGAAAAGAAGTAACGGACTATTAACGAGTTAAAATTTTCCCATACATCCGTTAACCGTGTTAACTTAATTTACGAGTTTTTATAAAATATTTTCTTATCAGATTTTAAATTGTATTTAGATTCGATTTCTAATAACAGATATATACTTTTCTTTCCAAATTTTCCTAAAACGCTCCTCTCAAATGGCTCAAAATGTGTTTATTCTTACACGGTTATTATCTCGTTTAGTAATGTTTAATATGTTTTTCTTATGATGTATTCTCATTTCTTATTGGTTCGATAAAGAAAAAAAAGATAGTGACTGTTGCCCGTTCAATGAGTCATTAACTTCTTTCGTTTGTTACTTGAACTTGCTCTTTTGACTATTGAAAATATAAGAAGTAGGCATAATAAGCGTTGTAATTTATAAAAAAAAATATACATATTTGTATTAGGGGTGGCGCCAATTTTTGCTTCAGGCTAAACCCAATTTCACCCTCCTAAAAATGACATAAATTCGGAGTTTTCAGCCGATTTTAACCCTTTAAACACAAACTGTAACTTTTTTCTGACGTCTAAAACGTCGTTTTAGAGTATTTTTCTGTGTCTTAGTCATTGTTTTGGTATTTTAATTTTTTCAAAACCATTTTTTTGCACATTTGTCAAACTCCTCCTAAACTATTTTGGCAAATGACGTCAAACTTGAAGGATCAAGATATGGACTATTATCTAAAAAGTGTTGGAAAGGATTTTTGATATTTGACCCCATATTTGAGCATTTGGTCGATTTCAAAACCTACTATTTTTTGGGTTTCAAATTAAAAAATTGGAATATTTTTTTTACCCAGTTTATATGATCTGCGTGAAATTTTTCTGGGACATGTAGTTGAAGAGATGCACATTTTTTTACTTAGATAATTTTCTTTGTATATGCAGTAGTTTTGATTTGTTCTTGGAACAAATTTGCCAAAAAAAAATTTGGGAAATTTTTTAAAAATTTTCTTTTGAGTATTACAAAAAAAAATTATCTAAGTAAAAAGTTGTATCTCGCCCGATATACAAACACTGAAAATTTTATGTTGATCGGATAAGTAGAAAAAAAATCAATATTTCACTTTTTCAAGAGTTATTTTTGAAAAAAGTGAAATATTGACATTTATTTTCTAACTTATCTGATCAACATAAATTTTAGGGCTTATATAATACGGGCGAGTAACACCTTACTTTAGATAATTTTTTTTTCTTTTTTCAAAAGAAAATTTTTGAAAAAATTTCCCAAATTTTTTTTTTTTGAAATTTGTTCAAGAACAAATCAAAAAACTACTGCATATACAAAGAAATTATCTAAGTAAAAAAGTGTATCTCTCCCGACTACAAATGTCCTATGAAAATCATGCAGATTGGATAGGACTTGAACAGAAAATATCCCAAATTTTTCAATTTGTGAAAACCCAAAAAGAGTAGGTTTTAAAAATCGACCAAATGCTCAAATAAGGGGTCAAATAATCAAAATTCTGTTCCTACACTTTTAGATAATAGTCTAATCTATTTAATTTTCCAGTTTAAGACATTTCCAAAAAAGAGTGTAAAGTATTTCCCATATTTCATAACTTTCGGAATTTTAAAAATTTAAAAATACGCCAAAGCAATGACTACTGACACAGAAAAAACACTTCAAAAACGACGTTTTAGACGTCATAAAAAGCTACAGTTTGGCTGTTATAAGCGTAAATCGGCTGAAATTCCGAATTTTATGTCATTTTTAGTGGGGGGGGTGAAAATTGGGCTCAGACCGAAGCAAATATTGGACCCTTTGTATTAAAACTGTAATTTGGTATATCCTATTATTTTTTACAATAATATACTATTAAGTATTAATCAAGGTATTTACGCTTTGGAAGTATTCTTTTGGCAAGCGGCAAAAGTATCTCCTAGGTTAAGCCAAATTATTTAAGGGTCTTGATAAGGCTTAATATCATTATTAAATATTGTTAGGAACATTATTATTTTTTACTAATGATTTATTGTTATTGTTTCAATATAACTATTATTATTTAATTATGAATATTATGAATTTGCATTATAATTATTATTATTATTATTATTTAATTATAATATTATTATTATTATTATTATTATTATTATTATTATTATTATTATTTATTTTCTATTAATATATATATATACTATTATATATATATATATATATATATTATATATATATATTATATATAATATGATATATATAATATATATATATATATACCGTATATATATATATATATATATAATATATATATATATTATATATATATAATATATATATATATATATATATATATATATATATATATATATATTATATATATATATATATATATATATAATTTTTCATTAAAATAATTTGAATATCTGCAATCACAATAAAAAGAAAAATTAAACCAAATTATTTATTACTATCCTACATATTTTGAAAACGGTTAACGATTAACGTTAACTTCCGTTACATTCTTTACCGATAAACGCTTTAATGATTAACGTCGTTAATTTTTTTTGTTAACGATTAAGGATTAACGGCGTTAACTTTCTCATTAACGGTGCCCACCTCTGTATATATATATATATATATATATATATATATATATATGAACATGCTAAAAGGAAATATAAAACACAGTGTTTAATATGATATATTTATTCACAAATGAGCAAAATAGGTCAATGAACAAGCTGTATATATTGAGGATTTGGGGTGGATGTACCAAATCCTCTTCAGTAGAAATTGCAGCAAGGATTAAAAAGAGACCAGACAATTTCCAGATCCAAAAACCTATATTTAAAAACAATACATAAATAAATAACATGATATACAATATAACAATAATAAATACAATGAAAAATAACAATACGATGAATAGTAAAAATAATAACAATAGTTTATAAATGCTTGTGAACGTTTCAAAAGAGATACAATTTTTAGAAAAGTTTCCCATATAAAATGTTTTCTTTCGCTCAAAAATAAAAAGGGAAACTATTATATTTTGGAACATGTATTTCGAATGGAATATGTAAAATAAATCATTTTAATATGAAAATGCAAACTTAATATTACTTTGAAATATAAAAGATAAAGAATAAGTATCACTGAACACTAATTTCTAAACGCAAAACATATCACTGAATAAACTAATTTGATTTAAACTTCGTTAGGTACCTACCCAAGATGCATACGAGGTAATGAACGGTGGTTAAACTTAAACAACTTCTTTAAGCAGTAAGATATGATCACCAAACTCTGTTTTAACATTTGCTGAATACAATAAACTTCTAGAAGGACTTTAAACACAATTCAGGATCGAAGAAGACGGAGAAAAAGCAATTACGTGAGATCTAAAATGGCGGCACAGAGAAGAAGGCAGAGCGATTGCAACGCCACCAAAAATAGCAGCGGGAGAAGCAAAAGAGAGAGGAAGAGGAGAGAGAAGAAGAGAGAGAGAGAGAGAGAGAGAGAGAGAGAGAGAGAGAGAGAGAGAGAGATAAGAAGGCTACAGTACCCCCCCTTCTGTAGTGGAACGTCACAGAAATTAAGGAGAGAACCGAACAACCGGACGTAAAGGTCTCCCAAAACGCGAAGTAGAACACGGTCGAGAAGAACCAGGACTCGAAGGAGATGGAAGAACTGAAGGGGCTGGAGGAAGTTGAGAGACCGGAAGAGCTGAATCAGAAACCGTGGGGGAAAGCGGAAGAGGCGGTATGTCAGGAGCAGGTGTCGATGGGGACACACGAGGAACGATGGGTAAGAAGGGGGTAGAGGAACTAGGAACGGGAAGTGAAGAACTAGACGGAGGAAGTGCGGGCAGCGGTAGGGGACAAGGCGGCGACGGAACAGGGGGAATAACAGGTAGCAATGGAGTAGAGCGAGGAGAAACCTGGGGTGCAGGAAATGGAGAAGGAGTGGTCGAAGACACAGGATCGGTGTCTAAGAAGGCAGGCTTGATCCGATCAACCGAAACGTTCTCCACTTTAGTCCCCTTTTGCAGTGAGAAATACTTACGATGGCGCTGTAACACACGGAAAGGTCCATCGTATCGGGCCTGAAGTGGACCGCGATGCGAGTCGTGACGGACCAACACGTGTGTACAGGAGTCGAGTTCAGCTGGTATATACGTGGCACGACGAGATTGACGAGGTAAGGAAGGCTTCCACGAATCAGCACACTGACGAAGACGGGCAAGGAAGGTATGCTGATTGGAAGAGGTAGGCGAAGGAAGAATGAATTCGCCGGGAATGCGAATAGAAGAACCGTAGACCAGTTCAGCTGATGAACATTGGAGGTCCTCTTTATAAGAAGTTCGGATGCCAAGGAGAACAAGAGGAAGCGTTTCAGACCAATTTTCGGGGTTCCCGTGTGCCATAAGAGAAGCCTTAAGCTGGCGGTGAAACCTTTCTATGATGCCCTGAGCCATAGGGTGGTAAGCACATGAACGGAGACGCTTAGAGCCAATGAGGACCATGAGGTCTTTCCATAAATAAGACTCGAATTGGCGGCCTTGGTCCGTTGAAACCGAAGACGGAGTGCCAAATCTCGCTATCCAATTAAATAGAAAAGCCTGAGCAATGGTCTCACTAGAAGTATCTCGAAGAGGGATGGCCTCGACCCACCGGGTGTAGCGGTCAATACAAGTGAGAATGTGGGTGAAACCATTTGAGGAAGGCAGAGGTCCGACCAAGTCAATGTGGACTTGGTCAAAGCGTTGTCCCGGAGGAAGAAATTGATCGACGGGAGCGTTAGTATGCCTGTGAACTTTGGACCGTTGGCAGCTAAGGCACTGGGAAGTCCACAGTTTAACGTCCTTAAGAAGTGACGGCCAGACGAAATGTTTGCCGACCTTTACCTGCGAACCTTTTACACCAGGATGCGAAATATCGTGTATGGTGTGAAATACAAGACGACGCATGGGAGTAGGAACGACAGGACGAGGCAGACGAGAAGACATGTCACAAAGAAGTGGAAATTGGAAACCAAATACCTCTACGCTCTGAATGTCGAAGGTAGAATTGGCTGGGAAAGTAAATTCCTCCAGCTGTTGAAGACGGGACATCTCCTCATAGTTGATAGAAGGAAGAGGAGAAATGGCATTAATGCGGGAAAGGGCATCAGCGGGAATATTCTCAGCACCTTTAACGTGACGAATGTCGGTGGTGAACTGAGCGATAAACTCGAGATGACGTGCCTCGCGAGGTGATTGTTTGACAGTAGAGGCAGTGATGGCATGGGTGATAGGCAGGTGATCGGTAAGAATATGAAATTCTCGCCCCTCAATAAAATAGCGAAAGTGTTTGATGGCGAGATAAATGGCCAGCAATTCTCTTCCGAAAGCACTGTACCGAACCTCGGGAGGTTGGAGTTTCTTAGAAAAAAATGCTAAAGGACGCCACTCACCATCAAGAAACTGCTGTAGAACAGCGCCCACCGCATAATCCGAGGCATCGGTATGGATCCGAGTTGGTGCGGTGGTAGAGGGGAAGACGAGAAGAACGGAGGAAGCCAGGGCTTCCTTGATGGAGGTGAATGCATGGCGGGCCTCGTCGGTCCAGTCAACGGTGACAGAGGCCGAAGAACCTTTCCGAGAGGGCTTGAGAAGAGCGTTAAGAGGGCGAAGTATTTCTGCCGCCGACGGGATGAATCTGTGATAGAAATTAATCATACCGAGGAAACGACGGAGTTGACGCTGTTTAGAAGGAAGGGGGAAAGAACGAATAGCAGAAACACGATCGTCGAGAGGACGGACTCCCTCGGAAGAGATGGTGTGTCCAAGAAAGGTTAGTGAAGAAACACCGAACACACACTTCAAGGAATTGACGCGTATGCCGTACTCACTCAACCTTGCGAAAACCTGTCGAAGATGAGAGATGTGCTCTTCCGGAGAGGAGCTAGCGATTAGGAGGTCATCTATATACGCGAAAACAAAGGGTAAACCGCGAAGAATGGAATCTATAAAACGTTGGAACGATTGCGAGGCGTTCCGGAGACCGAAAGGAGTCCTTAAGAACTCAAAAAGACCGAATGGGGTGATAACAGCGGTCTTGTGGACATCGTCAGGATGGACGGGAATTTGGTAAAAGGCTTTTACCAAATCGACCTTCGAAAATATGGAGCACCCCGACAGATGAGCGGTAAAATCTTGGATATGAGGGACAGGGTATCTATCCGGGCGTGTGATGGCGTTCAGGCAGCGGTAGTCACCCGTCGGGCGGTAATCCCCATTTGGTTTAAGTACGAGATGCAGAGGAGAAGCGTAGTCCGACTTAGAAGGGCGGATGATGCCTTGCTTAAGCAGAGAGTCGAACTCCTGTTTAGCGGCCTGAAGTTTGTCCGGGGCAAGACGACGAGCGTGGGAGAAAGGAGGCCTCCCGTTCGTCTCAATGTGATGTACAACATTGTGCGTAACCTCCGGAAGAGCCGAGATAGGAGAGACAAGATTGGGAAACTCTGAAAGAAGAAGAGATTCATAAGGGGTATCACCTGCAGGAAGTTGGATTCCACTGACGGAAGAGGTAGCACGAATGCAAGCGGAAGAGAACTGGGTTTCAAAATCAATAAGACGGTTATGGTGCAAGTCCACGAGGATATTAAAGTGAGAAAGAAAGTCCGCGCCAATGATGGGGAGAGTAACATCTGCGATTACGAAGTTCCACAAAAAATCGCGGCGAAACGAAAGGGTAAGATGCAATTGTTTCGTGCCATACGTGTTAATGATGGAACCGTTTGCGGCTTGTAATGAACCCAAGGGTTCAACATTCCGGTTTTTCTGTAAGAAGGAGCGAGGTAAAATAGAAAAGGAACTACCCGATTCGATCAAAAATGACAATGCAGTGGATGGATCATATACACAAAGCAGGTTGGACGCAGGGGGTACCACGCCGTGCGCATTTACGACATGGTAGATGAGTTTAAAGGTTCGTATGCACAGGGTTTGAGGCAAGTGCGGGTCTGGTCTCCCCAACGTTGGTGGTTGCGGCACACACCTTGCTGATTGTGAGACGGAAAAGGTGCGGGAGAACCTTGAGAAGACGATTGAGCAGCAGCAAATTGACGAGACGGGGTGGGGGAACGACGGAAAGAACGACGATGTTGAGAGGAAGAACGAGGGTAATGGCCATAAGAAATAGATGGTACAGGCAAAGGATACGAGAAGGAAGAAGGTGTAGGTGAAGGATAGAAAGGTGGTGAAGTATAAGTAGGAGAAGAAATTGAGCGAGTCTCCAGGGATCGAATCCTATTAGTAAGGTCAAGGATAGTATTTTCCAGAACCTGAATACGCGACTGCAGATATGCAATGTCAGTAGGCGGAGATCTAACTGCATTTATGGAACTTGTTGCTTGCGGAGTGGTAATTGGTTGCGAACTAATATCTAGTGGCCCACTCGAAACAAATGAGGCTTGGGGAAGTATGTTTGCGGTCGTTAGAGGTTTAGCCTTACAAATTCTATCGGCGTATGTTGCCAACTCCTGCAAATGGCTGTTGGGATCCACGGTTGCTAGCTGCAACTGCATTTCAGCGGGCAGCTTCTGCAGAAAGAGATGGCGTACTATATTTACACAATTTCCAACTGGCGGGCCATCCAGCAGTCCCAACATATCTGATAGCAACACAGAGGGCAGCCTGTCGCCCAAAGACTCGTTTGTTAGAAGCTTCTTTACCTTTTCGGCATCAGTTTCACCTAACCTTGATAAAAGTTCAGATTTGAGTTGTGTATAAGGCTGGTTATGTAGGTGCAGCTGCGGCAAAACATCCTTCAGCCTCTGCAACACCTTAACAGGTAGAATATTAAGGAGGGCGCGAAAACGCGCTGTTTCCGTCGTGGCCTCTAACTGTAATTCCAATAAAGTAAAAGTTAAATCTAGGTCATTTTCAATGAATTTTCCAGTGTATGTTGCGTTTTCTCTATTTGCAGGAGCTGGAGGTGAAGAAGTGATATTTGAATCACTGTTAGTTGCATTATCTGGAGGAGACATTCTCGTAATATTTATAGCAGCAAATGTGAATTAAAAAGTAAAAATAAACATATATAATGCAAAAAATAGGAGCGCGTGGACAGATGGTACTGCCCTTAAAATAAATCTAAAAATGTTGTTGAAAATATATGATTAAAAAAATACTTAAAGCTATCTAAAAAATAGAGAAGGCGACACACGGTCAGGGACCTTTTTAAACTACAAAATATAACCCGTTTATGGGGTCGTAAACACTAATAAATGTAGCCGCTTTTACGGGCTAATGTAATGGTAAAAAATAAATCTGGGAATGGCCCAGAAAATAATGTAAAATAATGTTATAAAAAAATATAAAATTGATATAAATGACACTTTTTTTTTTTTTTTTTTTTTTTTTTTTAAAGTTTTCTGATACGTGAAACCGTCTGTTGGAATTGCTTGAGTACTGGATGCTGAAGGAAAAACGCTTGGAGGCTCCAGTAGGTTGAAGGTGGCTGAGTGTTGTAACTGTGGTCACACAAACTCCGGGGTCAACAAAATGAGGATTTGGGTGGATGTACCAAATCTTCAGTAGAAATTGCAGCAAGGATTAAAAAGAGACCAGACAATTTCCAGATCCAAAAACCTATATTTAAAAACAATACATAAATAAATAACATGATACACAATATAACAACAAACATACTATACTTTTACAGCATGGGAACAGTACAAAATATTGAAAATAATAGTTTATAAATGCTTGTGAACGTTTTAAAAGAGATACAATTTTTAGAAAAGTTTCCCATATAAAATGTTTACTTTCGCTCAAAAATTTATGTTGGACTATTATATTTTTGGAACATATGTATTTCGAATGGAATATGTAAAATAAATCATTTTAATATGAAAATGCCAAACTTAATATTTACTTTGCATATATAAAGATTAAAAATAAGTATCACTGAAACACTAATTCTAAAACACCAAACACACCTATCACTCAAATATAAAACCAATTGATTCTCCAAAACTTCATTAACGCTAACCTCACCCAAGATGACCAAACGAAATAAAAATAATATGACACCGGTCGAGTTAAACAACCGAACGTCCTTTAAGACAAGCTATACACAAATGATCATCGAAAAGCTGTTTTTAAGTTTCTATAAATCTTGCTGAAACACAATCAACAACCTCTAGAAGGACTTAAACACAACTCTCAGGATCGAAGAAGACGGAGAAAAAACAATTACGTGAGATCAAAAATGGCGGCACACACGCCAGGACACGGCAACACGACTGCAAACGCCACCACACACACTAGCAGCCCGGGCACCAAGAGCAAAAAAAGAGAAGAGAGAGAAGAGAGATAGAGGAGAGGAACCAACCCGAGCACGAGAGAAGAACCCACGCACAAACCAGACACCCGACACGAAGACGAGAGCACACAAACGCACGCACAAAGAGAAGCCGCCCGCAGACGGAGAGAGACCACGAGAAGAAACCGACCCGAGAGAGAGAGATAAAGAGCAAAGACCGACGAGAGAGAGAGACGAAACAAAGAGGAAGAGCGCCGAGAGAGAGGACCATAACATCACTCATCACACCGAACTTCGATCTCTCTCTCGGAAAAATAGTTTCTTGCACGTCTTGGTTTAGGCTCATAAGTAGTCTGTTAAGTTTAAAATTAATTAAAGGAAAGTCAACCCTCGCACACTCGACACTCTCACACCCAACCAGTTAACGTACTACTAATATCTCTCCTAGACAAAGTAATATGTCCATTTATCTAAATAAACGATTAAGAATCACACAATACACAATTTTTACTAAAAACTACTAACCCAATTTTACTCACAACACGACCCAAAAAAAAACCCCACCCAAACAAGCTAGATGAACAGACCACCCCAACAACAATCCAAATAGCTCAACAAAACCACAGACACCGATTGGCAAAATGCAATGCTCACTATTTCAATTTGGAGGACCAAATAATATAATTAAAGATATAACTTCCAGCAACACAAACCACCAGAACAGACACACTTACTTTTTTCTCACCATGCAAGGCCGGAATGATACTCCCACAACCAACTATCGCAAATAATTCTCTCTTGATATACCAACAAACACCTACCGATAAACTCAAATATGGCACAATAAAACTTCCAAATATCGCGCATACACGATTTCGGGGTATCTGCTCACGATAAAACAAATCCATCAATTATAACCCCACAATAATGACGCCCTATCGCGATAAGGTTTGTACTACATATACTCACCTATCACACCAATAATCTACATATACCTATATATATCACTATAATCCACTCACAACTCACACTCTCTCATATATAATATAAATACCTAAATATATTCGGAACAATAATAACCTCAAAACTAAACACTATATACAATATATATATATATATATAAAAATATATATATTACAATTAACAATCATAATATAAATAATAATAATAATATATATATATAAATGTTATATTATATAATATTATATATAAAATATTATATATAATATATATATATATATAAAAATAACATATAATCACATATATATAATATATATATACCTACATATATATATATTATATATATATATATATATATATATATATATATATATAATAACTTTATATATATCACCAGAGCTTGGCGCGCCTATAATTTTTTTGAGTGCGCCTGCGCCTAGCGCCTATGCACGCCGGACCTAGTGCGCCTAGCGCCTATGCGCATATATTTTTGTCACATCAGCCGCTATTCGCCTTTGCGCCTGGCGACTTTTCGCCGGCGTGGCTGTTTGCTAAATTTATTGCAAAGTAAACTTCCCTAAGTGCGATTTAAAATAAAAAGCCACTGTTAATCATAAACGAGAAGAAAAAAAAACATTTTATTAATTTTTTAATTAAACACCCGGTAAACTAATATCTACACGTCCTCTTCCTCATCCATGTCCTTGTGGTCCATGTTTTCCCCCAGCAGGTTCAGCTCGAGCGCTGCAGAAAGAAGCTTGGAAATTCTTCACGAGCAATCAAAATTAAAATTTATTTGTAATTCACAGACACTACTAACTATTATATAATATATATACTACAAATCAAATATCACACTATATATCATATATTATATATACTATATATAACACTAAACCTATATATATATATACATAATATTATATATAAATACTTTGTCAATATATATTATTGTGTACTAATAACGAATAAAGATATATGTAATACTGTAATATATATATATATATATATATATATATATATTATATAATTATATATATATATATAATATTATTATATATATATATTAATATATATATATATATATATATATATATATAACTTATATATATATATATATATATATATATAAATATATATATTATATACGATATATATATATATATTATGCATATATATATATATAATATATTATATATATATAATACTATATATATATAATATATATTATATATATATATAAATATATATATATATATATATATATAGTATAATATAATCTCTCTCTTTTTT
>JABUQX010083181.1:5000-14663 GCA_015478945.1 Trachelipus rathkii | reverse complement strand
ACGTCACTTGAAAACACCATATCACTGAACACCTGCATAGTTCCTATATCCTATATACGCCTGTTTGCAATCCATAAATCCTAAATACAATTTATCTCTCCTCCCTTCATTATCCCAGATCCATTTGTTTCAGTGTACAGAATTTGATCCACACATCCTCACACTTCTAGCAACCGCCCAATCTCCATCATCCCCAAATTAGTTCTTCACTCTTTCGCCAAAATATCAACATATATCTTCCTACAACATCAAGTAAATTAGATTACCTCTATTAATACTTACAGTTTACCTTTTCCCCCTGCCCTTCTATAAATTTATTAATATTGACCTCCTCCAATCCCTCGGAACTATTACACACATAAAAGTTTGTTACACAACTTCCAAATCCAAATCAATCACCATCTCACCTAGAGTATAAATTATTATATAATAATAAATATATATATAATATAATATATTATATATATATATAATAATATATAGATATAATATATATATAATCATATATATATATATATACTATATATATATAATATTAATATTAGTATATTTCGAATGAAATTTAAGTATTATGAATGGGAATTACATGAAAGATCATCTGCACCTTATCACAGAGAGCAAGAGCTCCCGGTTTATAAGAAACAACTGCAGTCACAGGTTAACAATCTTTCCGATGGAACTAATTGAAATGTAAATATATATAAAATCTTATAAAATAAAACATATGAAAGCATTGAAATGAACACATGTTATAACCGTGGTTAGGTGCAAAAGTTTTAATTAAACGGTTCTCTTTCATAAGTGTTAACTACGGTTTCGCTTTCTGAGTTAAAGTTATACCACCGCCCAAGCTCAACCGGAAGTAAAAATATTTTAAGGCCTTTTTGAATTTTTCTTTTTTGTTAGCTTATAAGACTTTACTTTTAAGATTCATTTAAAAAATTAAAATTCGCGCGGAATCATGCGAACGCGAACGAGGACGAGTAAGGAACCGAATGAGAACTCGCGAACGATAAAGCAAATAATTCAACATCTGGTTAAGAGTAAAATTACACACACTAGAGGATAAGGAGATAGTGAGATTTAGACGGTTGAGAGGTTAGAGGTTAGAAATAAGGCATGTCGAGATTTTCTCTTAGATTTTATAAAGACTGAAAATCAACTGATTAGCAATTGCAAGAATTAGTTCTGAAACAATTCGCGTTCGCATTCTCATCCTCGATCGCATTCACGTTCTCATCCTCGATCGCATATACGTTCTCATCCTCACTCGTGTTTGCGTTCGCGTTATCGCTCGCATTCGCATTCTCATTCTCACTCGTGTTCGCGTTCTCGTCCTTGCTCTCATTCGCATTCTCGTCCTCGTTCCCGTTCGCATTGATTCGGGCGAATTTTAATTTTTTTAAATGAATGCTAAAAAGTAAAGTCTTATAAGCTACAAAAAAGAAAAATTCAAAATAGGCCTTAAATATATTTTATTCCGGTTTTGAGCTTGGGCCGGTTAAACTTTATCAGGAAAGCGAAACGGTAGTTAACACTTATGACAAAGTAGAGAACCGTTTATTAAAATTTTGGCACCTCACCACTGGGTTATAACATGTGTTCATTTCAATCTTTCTGATTTTATTGGTTATAAGATTTTTATATTTTACATTTCAACTTTCAGTCATACGAAAGATTAGTTAACCTGGGAACTGCGTAGGTTGTTTCTTAACAACCAGGGAGCTCTTGCTCTTCTGTGATAAGCAGATTGTCTTTCATGTAAATTCACTCATTAAAAACATAATATTCATCAGAATATCTAATGATCAAAATATATATATAATATAATATATATATAATATAATATATATCTATATTATATATAGTAATATTTATAATAAATATATATATAATAATATAATAAATTTATATATAAAAATTTGTGGCAAATCTGAGAGAGTTTGAGAGGATTGGATAGAGAGAATAGTTAGGTGTTATAAAAGGAGGGTTTGAAGATATTTAACCGTATAATGAGTTATACGGTCTTATAGGTTGTGAGTTGAGGACAGTCCTTCGGTGCTTGAAGTTTATTGTAACCCAACCACCCGTATGGTTGAGTTCAGCTGTTAACATTATAGTGGTCTAGTTAAATATTTAAGAATCTAAGTTTGGATAAAAGGGAAACGACTGATGGAGAGTGTAGTAGGGAAATATGATGGCAGAAAGATGGCTGTTTAAATTAATCGTTTGGTAGATGTAAAGATGATTCTTGATGTGCTAGGTTTAAATAGGTGTTGTTAACCTGTGTTAATTATTCAGCTAGGAGCACTATAGGCTGGAATAAAAGGTATAATTAGTACAATGTGTTCAGAATGGACAATCTTAGGGGCGTTATGTGAGAAGAATTGATAATATGAGGAATAAACGTATTAGATAGAGTTAGGTGGTGTGAAGAAAGGGGTAAATGAGAGAATAAAATAAGAAGTTGAGATGGCTTGGTCATGTGGAAAGGATGGAGAAGGGTTGGCTAGCGAGTATCAGTGTTGGAATCGACCGGCGGTAGACGAGAAAAATGGACTGAATCCATAAGGAATGCTGAGAAGAAATGAGTTTGGCAGAGGCGGAAGAAAGATTGCATGAACATCCCACCATGTGAATGCGGGGTTTTGTTAAGTGTATGGTTGTCGGCCCCACCTGGACCAAGGAATGAACCCTAATTGATCGAGGATGCCATAAAGAGAGTCCATTGGGTCCCGTGAGCTCTACTGTGGCTGGCCTTTTGAGTATCGCAATTATGGGAGGAGAAGACCGGGGCTTTATAAGCTGATACGTTCTTTATGGGAACGTGGATGGCCTATGGATAGAGTCCCGATTACTGTTAACGTCAGCTTACGCGGAGTCCATGTTTCGAAACTATCGCTGATGGAGATAAATCTTCCTTTGCCTCATTCAAATGAGAGTCAGAGATTTACCTCTTTCTTAGAGGAGATTTACTATCCATCATGTCGGATTCGAAACACTGATCTCCGCGCGCATGAGTTAACAGTAACCGGCGCTCTATCCATAGCATCCACGTTCCATAAAAGAACCATTTCAATCTAGCTTATAAAGCCAGGTTTCTCCCTCCCCATAATTTTCTGATTTGCGACGGTCTCACGTAAAGAGTCTGGGCTTCTTTCGACTACTCATATTCTTCCTACTGTTCTGTTTCCAGTGTGTGCTGCGCACCTACCCCCAGTTTGGGAAGAAGGTTGGTGATCATATATATGAATTAATTATAGTATATATAATATAATATATATAATAATATATATAATAAATATATATATATATATATTATATATATATAATATATATATATTATATAATATAATATATAATAATATATATAATATAAATATATTTAATATATATTTAATATAATATATATATATAATATATATAGTATATATATATTTATAATATAATAATAATATAATAATAATATATATATATTATATATATTCGTTGGTTTCAAAAGGAAGAGCGACTGAATCGCGAGATGTAGGGGCAGGGTTCGACCCCGAACCTGATCCTTGAAGCAATTACCTAAAGAGATTCCTCCTGAATAGGTCTATGCCCTTGAGTCGTGAACTATTTAAAATGATTATATATAAGATATATATAATATGTATATTTATAATATATATATATAATAATATATATATATAATATATATATATATCTATACAATATGTATTAAGAGGTGTACGATAGTTCAATAGTGTTCACTATCGCGGATGCGTATGCGGATGCGGATGCGGATAGTAAAAATCACTATCCGCGGATGGCGGATGCGGAAGCGGATAGTTAAGTTTTTAGAGTTTTAGCCACAGGTACTTTATAATATACGATATATATATATAATATATATAATATATATAATATATATATATATTAATTAATAGTATCTAATATAATATATATAATATATATAATATAAATATATAATATATAATATATTATATATAATATATAAATATATTATAATGTATGTGAATATCTGACTGAGTGCAGACGCTTGACCAACTCTTTTGCACCCTACAACCTTTTCCAAGCTCCAATCCATTTGGAAAAGGTTACTATATAGTTTAATTGCTGTAAATTAAAATTCCAAATTAGTTTTCAATATCAAAAGCTTCAGAGCTTCTCAGAGGAGAGTTTGCTTCCCTCTTTCGTCGTAAATGAGATCTGCACAACTGAAAGACGCTCACGCCACCACTGTTAAATGGGATTGCTAAGATTTTTTTTCCTGGCGACTTCCAAGATGTGAAAACTTTTACAATTATTAAGCCACAAAACCAGTGGATCTTATCATGATTTCAAGCTTTTACTTTCTCTTTTGATACTCTTCGATCAATAATAGTGTCTTTTGACCTTCGAACATCGCTGCTAGATTTGTGCTAGAAGCCAAAAAACGTTCATGGATTCGGCAATGATATCGCTAATAGATGGTAATTGAGTGTCTGTTTCTGTGATCTTTTGCTTTTTATTGGCTAGTGATAGTTCCGCCTTTAGCAACATTTCATCGCATAGGCACTCAAATTAATTTTAACAGTCTGTGAAACACGTGATTCAAGAAATTTTGTTTTGTATCTAGGATTTAGAAAAGTTGCAATTGCACATGCGTCATCGTTTTGCAGAGTTTGAAATCTATTATCTATTCTCATCATGACTGTTTCTGTGATCCTTGAAAAGAGTTACTTTAATATATATATATATATATATAATATTATATATATACTATAAAATATATATATAATATATATTATATATATAATATATTATAAATATAATAATATATATATATATATATAATATTATATATAAAATATATTATATATATATAATTATATAATATATATATATATTATATATTATATATATATAGTATATATAATATATAATATATATAATATTATGTTATATATATATATACTATATATAATATATATTAATATATATTATATAGGGTAGTGCACACACATACTCATAATAATTCTTGTGAATACTATCCGCTTTCCCGCAAAAAATTTATGCGGATAGGTTGTCGGATGGATGTAAAAATCGGAGTAGGTGCGATATGCGGATAGTGAAAATTGATGCGGATACCGAAATATGCGGATGCGATGTCGATATCCGTACACCTCTAATTAATATAATATATATATATTGTATATATATATATATATGTATTATAATTATATATTATATTATATATTATATATATTATTAGTATATATAGTATAATATATATAATATATATTTACTATATAATATACTATATACTATTATATAATAATATATAAATGAATATATGAACGCTCACTACTATAGATATACTTATAATTAGTATATATAAATATTTAATAATATAATATATATATTTATATATATATAATATAGATATATTATAATATATATATATAATATATATATATATATATATATATAATACTGCATATATATAGTATATAATATATAAATATATTATATATATTATATATATTCTATATAATATATCTATATATATAATATATAAATATATATAATATATATATATAGTAGTATATATAGTTATATATATATATATATAATATATATATATATATATAATATATTAATATAATATATTATATATATATAATATAATTATATATATATATATTACTATTCTAATCACATAATAATTTGAGTCGCGTTAGAGGATAATTAAAAAATTTGGCAAAAAATACATAATTTTTACTTTGAGTTTTAATTTATTTTTTTTATTTTTTTATTTAAATTTTATTTTTTTATTTATTTTTTTTTTATTTAGTTGTTTTAATTTTTTAAAAGAATTGTGTTCATATTTTGGATATTATTTTTGAATCTTTTTTATGAAATGAAAATTTAATCTGTTTAACAAATTAATTAAATGATTGGTAGAGAATATATATATATATATATATATAATAATATATATAATATATATATATATATATATATATATATATATATATATATATATAAATATATTTATTATATATATATATATAATATAAATATATACATATATATATATATATATCTATATCAATATATAATATATATATAGTATTATATATATATATATAGTATATATATTATAATTATATATATATATATAATATAATATACATAATATATATATATATAGATAATAGTAATATATTATATATATATATATATATATATATATATTATATATATATATATATATATTATATATAGATATATATATATATAATAATATATAATAATATATAATTATTATTATATATATATATAATAATATATATATATACAGTATATTTAATTATATATATATATAATATATAATATATATATATATATATATATATATATATATATATATATATTATATATAATATATATATATATAATATAATAATATATATTATATATATATATAAAATATATATATATAATATATATATATATTATTTTTAAATTGCTTAATGATATAACACCAAGTTAATGGCCTTTTAGGATTCCTCCACATGAATAGTTCACTTTCTGAATTATAAGAATTATATGTCACAGGGGGGGGGGGCATCAGGATTTTAGACATTTTTTAGACGGGGCATGATCATAAAAAGGTTGGGAATCACTGTGGAGGTTTTTTGAACATTCACATCACTACTTAGATGTTGTGCAAATTTGTAGTTTGTGAGAGAAAAGGCAAACAAGGGAAATTTTAAATGTACACGAATCGGGAAAGACCTGTATGGATGAGACATTTTTGGGCTGTTATTGAACAGGGACTTGGAAAGAGACATCCTAGAGAAGCAAATATATTACATTTGACGAAGAGATGATGAATGGGGAAACTTTGAACATGTAGTATCCATGAGAGAGATCGGTAAAGTCTATAAAGAGGAGAGCAAAGACTGCTTCTTGGTGTTGGCAGCAGCGCATGTCTAAATATCAGTCACCAATTTCAAGTTTTACAAAGAGCAGCGCTTCTCCTCTCAACCATTGATTTTTGAGACCCTAGCGATGCTGAGGAATGCAACCTGACGATGGCTCACCTGATGTTAATGAGAAGATCTGCGGTGAGAAGAGGTGTTTAGTTCTGCATAGATTTTTCATTATTAATATATCAACATGAAATGGTATTCAGCAAAGGGTAACTTATTTTCTACTGTCGTGAAGCATTCTTAAAAACCTTTGCACAGTAAAAATCATTCTATTTCTTTGGTAAGTAGGAACTGAAATGAAGTCTGCGGAAATCTGAATATACGGTTTTAGGATACAACTATTTAGAACAGATTATTGATATGGTCATTATAAAATAGCATACTCGACTATAATTATGGAAGCGATTGAATTCAAGTATCTGAGAGAAACTGCTGCAGCATCGCACCCCTTTCAGATTTGGATATGTTTATGAAGGTTTAAATTGATTCACTATGATCAATTAAATGTGGTTTAAAAGTATCCTTCAGCTCGACTGAAAGGCTCCTCCATTGTGATAAGAGCCAAGCTGACAGTGGCAAGGTGATCTTTGTGGGTAAGTGTGTGGCAGTATCTTATGAAAGGAATATTTAGAGATGAGAGTGACAAATGGCTATTAGATTGGATTCAGAGTCACTTCCTCTGTAAGTGGATTCATTGCCGAGGGCTGAGGTGTTTGGAGTCAGATATAGGTGGAACACATGAAAAACTATCTTCAAATGAAGAGAGGTATCATGTTCGTTTTAACTTAAAGTATGAGTTTTGAGGATGATTGGAAGGAGTTCTTGCAATACGAAAAATCGTTTTGATTGAGCCTAACTGAGGTAGTTTTTGTATATGTCGTTGATGGTATTAATTGCATTCTCGTAATATAATTTTTGCTTGGGATGAGGTTTGTAAAAGACAATGATGAAGTTTTCGCGGCCATTGTCCCCCATTTTGGTCGTATGATAGAGAAGTCTAGGACACGATGATTAGCCTATTTTCAATTGGTTAATGTGAGGGAAGTAGGAGAGTCGACGGTCTAAGGTGTCGCCAGGATACCTTACCTGCGATTTCGCTACTGTGAGTGAGTTATTAAGATTAAGTTTGGGGATTTGTCTATTGCCCTTTCTCCCCTTTTGTATGAATAATACAGCAGAGATTTCTGTTGGAGAAAAATGGAAGCATGAGAATTGCTCCACTCGGGTGATGTTATCTATACGAGCTGAAGTAGGGTTATTTGCAAGTTAGTCTAGGTCCTTCATTAAACAATTTCCAGTCGTCGATATTCAGTGAGAACATCGTCTGGGATTCAGTCTGCAACATCGAAAATCAGATGAAAATAAGGGCCAATGAGAACGCCGCTTAGGGGTGACACCTTCATCCAAGGTGAAAGATCTGGAAATAACTGACAGATTGAGTACCCTGGAAAGTTTTGCTAATTGTAAACTTTACAGGATTAGCAGAATATGATCACGTAAACCAGGAGTGAGTTTTTTAGATGCCAGTTATCAAGTGGTTTCAAAGCTTTTCTAGATCATAAGAATACCTTACAGAACCATTTCCTTCTCAGAGAATGCCTTTCTGATGTCGTGGTCTATCTGAAGTAGAGGACATCCGATCGATGTATTTACGGAAGTAGAGTTGAGTTCAAAAGTATGAGGCTACTCAAGTCGGGTCTGGGAAAGTCCCTCATCCATCCTCTCATAACTTCCACCTGTGATAATAAGAAAATCGTCGCATTGTGATCTTGTAAGGGTTCTATCTGTTTGGAACAAATCATGTCGCAGATGATGCCTTCCTCCATATTCTATTGAGCGATAGAAGAAATTTGAGATTACAAAGCGAAGGGTGATGATGACGAAGCATTACATAGAAACTAATTTACCTAACCGTCCTAACCTATCTAACAACGATATTTCCGTACTTGGGGTGTAAGGGATGGTCGATATTCGTGAAGACATAGTATAATGATCTTACGAACACCATCTCTTCTACATGAGAAATTAAGTTGTAAGGCTGTGTTCACGAATTACGAAATTTTCAGATAAGCTATGTCAGGCGACTGCGAAGCTGAAACTAAGGCACCACACAGCATTGGACAAATTACGTCTTGTATCTGGACATAGTGAAGATAGCTTATGAGCCGTGATTTTTCAAATTTCAATTTGCTTTATCAAGCTATAGATATTACCGTATCTAAAATCATTCTTCTCAGGTAAATTTGAATTGCAAATTATTTTAGTTCTGAATCTTATTTAACATACCTTCTATGACTAAAAATTATGGTTAGTCATTGTAATTGTGTATTGTATTATTAGTTTTCATAGTAATATAAGACCTATTAATTAGAATATTTAGGCTATCTTTTTGTTTACAAGTTATTAACGTTGAATGGGCAAGTACTCGTTTCTAATATTTTCCCCAAACTATTTCTGCAATGTGTGTAGCCTCTATTTTTATCAGAGAAAGAGGGGCCAAATAATATATATATATATATATATATATATATATATATATATATATATTTATATATATATTATAATTATATATAATATATATATATATATATAGGTATTATATATAATTATATATTATATATATTATTATATATATATATATATTTATATATATTATATAATATATATATATATAATATAT
>JABUQX010083180.1:0-48872 GCA_015478945.1 Trachelipus rathkii | reverse complement strand
TTAAATCAATACATAGGAAGTGTGAATTTCTACAGGATCTAAGTTGGATATATTAACCAGAAGATTTGCGGAACCTTTCTGCAATCAGGAATGGTATGTGGTCGTTATTCGCCTTCTAAAGATTGAGCTTAATTATTTCATATCTGTAGTATGGCTACTACCACCTTATTACGTCATGGAAAGCTCCTGATAAGTAGGAGAACGAAAAGATTATATAGTTTTTCTCTGTAGATGAGCTTAACTATCAAACTATCGCATGGAGCTCCGCTATAATAGGAAGACAGAAAAGTGTAATATTAGTATTTCAATCTTGTAAAGTAAGGCACTACTCACTCTTCGCTAAGATATGCTCCGAGAAAATGAGAGAGAACAAGAAGATCTGATTAAAAGGAGATGATTTGTACCACCATCGAAACATTTGAGATCTCTGTGAAGACAAAACAAAGGCTCTCGAAAATCCTACCATTATATGCCTATGTATTTGTCATTACAAGTTAAAAATAAACACTCTAGTAGTCCCCAACAAAATAATCATTGATTCTCAATTTTGAAGATTTCACGACAGTAATCTTATCTATTCTGTTAACGTGACAAAGTAGTAAGGAAATACGTTATCTAACAAAAGAGAACATATTTTATTGAGCTAATAACAAAATCACTTTTCACTTCACATAATAATACCACCACGCGGACCACGCAAGGTTTTGTGCGTCGTTGATGTAACAAAATGACAATGGTAGAACTGCGAATGAAGTACGCGAAGGGATTCAAAATATAAATATAAAAATAAGAATCGTCTTGTACTATCATGATTTCGATAAGAAAACACATAAGTTTTTATTACATATTAAATCAAGAAAAATGTTAAATGCCCCCAAAATGATATATAGGGGACAGATTTTATCTAGTACCTACATCATAAAGTTTGACAGAGAAATTTTCAAAACATAATTAAAAAACCAGTTCAAAAATAAGTCCTAATATTTTATCCCTAAATAGACTACAAAAAAATTCTTATGTATAGTAATTATTGAGTTATTTATTGGTATGTTTATATATTTATTTATTAAAAAAGAATAATAAAAAAATGATAGATAAGTAAAAATAAAATTTTTCACAAAAGGGTAAATTTTATATCAAACAGTTGAATGGAAAAAGATAATTATTATTATGATGTGACTATTATTATTATGGTTATTTATTTATGAAAAATAAAGATAAGGCCAAAAAATAAACTATCACATAAAGTATAAACATTTTTAATTATTCATAGAGAAATTGTGTTTTTGATTCATTCAATTTGTATTGTTTTTATTTTTTTTCTACTCTTTCGCAAAAACAAAGAACAAAGATTTAAATTTAAGAAATTTTTTTTGTTTTTTATAGATAAAAACATAGATAGATATATCTTGATAACAACCAAGTATTATAATAAAAATATTATATAATAACTAAAAATTATTAAATTACACTTATAAATGATAGTATTTAGAGTAAAATTAGAAAAGCTTTTTAGTCTTAAAAAAATACCAGGACCATTAAATAATAAAAAATTAAACGTTAACTTTAGTCGGGTTAGTTAAAAAATTTTAGATTGTAAATTGTCAACTTATTAACAGAAACATCTATCCCATTAAACTCAATTATAGATTATAGTTGTTGTAAAGTAATTAATTAAGTATTTCTTTGTAAAAATTATATTCTTTTTATATTAATTAAAAAAAATTCGAGCTCAATAAAAGTCAACCCTGTTCAGCAAATTAGTAGTGATTATCGTAAAAAGTAGATACTCATATTAACACACCACTATAAAGACTTGAATGAGAAATTGTGGAGAGAAAACTAGTTAAAGAGGGATAAGACGACATAATGGTAATGCGAAAAAAATCCAATAAAGACAGCCCGGTGCCACTAATTTTGACTTTAGAGGGATTTCAGAACAATTTGGATAATCCAAAATAAAAAATGAAATTGAAAGAAAGTGAGGGCTAATAATGGGTTAAGCCGTTTTTTGCTATACAGAAAGCTAACACAAACATTTGAACTTTTCTGTCGTACAAGCTACATTTCACACATGTGTTCAATAATCAAAAAACTATTTACAATATTAGTAATAAAAATGTAATATAATTTTTTATATTGAGTAATATATATTTATGAGTGTGTTTGTGTTATAATGTTTATTTTTGATTTTTTCTGTTTAATAATATCATTATTGCTAATATTAATAAATATTATTAGTGCTTAAGTTCCTCAGTGTATTTAATAAAATAATTTAGTTAAATTTAGTTATTTTGAAATTATTTTTTGGTATCATTATTTTACAAGTCACTATATAAGAATCGCCTCAGTTATTTACCGCAACATACTGAATTGTTATAAATAGTAGGTATAAAATTAATTTTGCCCTATGAATAAAATCCAAATAACAGCCATATCATCGAGTAAGTTTACAGTAAAACTGACAATACCTCTCCTAGAGACCAGTGAAAATAGATACTAAACGCTGATGGCTTGCATAGGTAATCCTGGATGAGTTAAACAAATGAAAACCTAGTTAAAAGTAGTCTGAAAGGTGACAATCCAGATTGTCCGAATATGAAAAGGGAATGGAACGCTGATATGTTAATATGTCGGAAAAAGATGAAAATAGTGTTAAAGATAATCGCTGAATGTGTTTGCGAAGGATTAAATGATTAGAAAATAAATAGAGTAAAGAAAGTCCGGACCCAATGTTAGGATGTTGGTGTTGTTAGTGTTCTCGTAGCCTGCTATAGACCAATTGTGATCTCGAATGAGTCCTTTAGCACTGGAGTAAGTACATGGTAGTCTGTATCGGTCTATCATCTCTCATAGAATAAAAACGTTTTGGGTGGTATAGTTGATAAGTATAATAGAGTATCTTTAAGATGTTTTAAAAATACAGTGTTCGAATTTCAGCGAAAATGTTAGGTGTTCTGTGTGATCACTTGCTAAATGAAGATATTAGTCATGAGGTTCTGAGCACTCAGGATAGTGTAATCGAAACAAGAAAAATAAGTGTGCATCCTAAATCAATCTTAAGAAGAATTAATAGTCTTTTCCTCTTTTTAGATGGAGATTGGTATTCGGACTTGAATGAATGAGCATTGCCGTGAAAGAGCTCTAATATTATTAATCTAGGTATTGATTCACAGCTGTGTAAATAGAACATATGTGCTCATGTATTTCTCTAGTAGACAAACAGTTTATCTCTCTCACATAGGGTCATAAATTAACCCAGAAGTTATCAGATGAAAGTGGCCACCATTCAACTTATTTCTTCTGTCTGATAGATGATAGAGATCTATTATTTAATATGGTTTTATTGAAATGTTGCTACGCAAAACGTAAAAATTTGTGTATTCAGAGTACCATTATTTGTATGTGTAATAAAGAGAGGAACACTTCTGTTATATATACTATACAATTTTCAAGCATTCTTAATGGTTATCTCGAGAAAACAAAGAGAAATATGGAGAGAATGGTGTATTATTATATATGGTGTATTGATGTGAGAGAGTATAATTCATAGGACCAGTACAATAGATTAGTAATTCTAATACTCTGTATATGAGTAGAGGTAGCTTTGTGTTAGTTTCAGTTATTTATATATTATCTCGTCATTAATTCTACAATTTGACTTTCCAGACATAAAATAGTAGGACGATCTTATTTCATTAGTTTAGGTGAGAATGAGGAGATATTTATTACCCAAGTAATGAGAGAGTTAATTGTCTTTGGAGAACAGTTAAGAGAACCAAGATAAATTCGAAAGAGGGAAAACGATAGATTTGGAGATCAAGACCATGTTAGATGCATAGGAACAACTCGGATGATAAGTAACAGTAAATTGAGTGTATAAGAACCATCTCAGAAGAATGTCAAGCGTGACTATGTAAAAAAATCCTTAAATAGTCCAAATAGCAAACTCCGAAAAGGTAACATTTTGGTGATGAGATAAAGGCCTATTGATAAGATGAAAAGTAGAAATGGGGGGTGAGATAGGACGTACATGCTCCGTTGAGTAGCCATAATCAGAATTATTGTAAGGAGTGTCGAAGATTGATAGAGTGTAAAAACACAAAATATTTGGGTAATGAATATTATAGTGCTATATGCTCAAATGCCATTTCATGTACGTGATCACATTACTTAAAAGGAATAGTTGCTTTCTAAGGAACAAACAAAACACATAGGAATATATCATTATTTATGCTTGAATATGTAGGGCAGATAGTAGGATTAGCCACTTATCTAGTTAACATGTGTCATGATTTATCAGCATTTTGTCTAGTGTATTCGAATACAACCCGACCAGAGAGCTTTATTTTGAATGGTTTCTTAGTGGACTAAGTGATAAATCTTCAATAGTGTTTAAATTATTTTTAGTTCTTGTTAAAGTTTTCAGGACTGTATTTTACAATAATTGTAAGAGAAACGGTAAGAGGATTATAATTAGCTAAAATGTTGCGTGTGTATAATGATTTGAGATTATGTATTATGAGTCTATATATCAAATAATAAAATCGAATAATAAAGTGTTAGTAATTTATTTAATCATTTTATTCTATAAGTTGATGAGTTATTTAGTATTCAAATACGCTGGTGTATGACTACAATAAAACTAACTTGATGTGTATGACTATATCAATAATTTAAGTACAAGGGGTTATATATCATATTGGTATTACAAGATAGAAGTCTGTGACGTGATATTTGTTTAAATAATGAGATCTAAATGAATTATATGGATAGAGCAGAGGTTGCTAATGTAATACATCAAACCTCATACCACAATAATGAAAAAGTACGAGCGAGCTTGATAGCATGAAAAATTGAACGACGGGATCATAAAGTTATCGACGTATAACTATCATATTATGATTCTCTAATATTATCAGATATTCTACAGACTAATAAAATACTCACTAGGAATTTACCCGTTTAGTGTGTTAACGTAAGGATATTTGAGCAAGGAGAGATACACTATGTTTATACTCTTTAGAATGATGATACCGACTGCAAAAAAGTGTTAAAGTTAAAATATAAACTAGAATTGAATTTAACAAACATCTCATGTATAGGTTCAAAAGTACGTCATCTATTGAAGGTGTTAAATCAATATGTTATTATAATTGAAGGTTAAATAATCCACGCCATGCTCCTAATGAGGCTGTTTTTTTATATTAGTTAGGAATTCGTTAAATGTTTTAAATGGACGAGAAAACGCAGATGCGTATAATAGGAATTAGAAATATTGACAGACTGGAAATTTACAATTAGAAAGAGAGATAAACCATTTAAATAATATAGAAAAATTTTTTAACCCAATTATTGTTTTTCAATTAATTTGACATATGTATGTGTAATGTTAATTAAGTCTCATCTGTGAAAAGCAGGTCCGTGTTTATCTCGTAGGAACTGGGCACAAGACATGAAGTTAAACGAAAAAAGATATAGAGTATAAATCGAGTTATATCTTATCATAAAAATATTTCAAAAAGTGAAGTGAAAACTTTTTAATGTGAGTAAGCGATAGATCTTATGACAATATATATGAATACTTTACAGCAGGAGTTGAACTTTGTATTAATATATATTAATAAAAGCTCTAAATGTCTACTTTAGATTAGACTATATGAGCAATTTATATATAAAGATATTTTAGCCTAAGTTAAAATTATTTTATCTAGGTATATTAAGAATTGATTATTCTTTAAGATACGTATATATAAAGAAAATTTATTATATTTTTGACTCACTCATTAGAATCTTGTCTTTAGTGGGTGGTAATTTGCTCATCAATCGTGCTCACTTATTAGTTTCCCATTCAAAGCATCAAAATAAGAAGTTTATTACAAAAATTGGCAAACACAAGAGATAATATTGTATTAAGGATAGAATTGTCCAACTGTTCTATGAACTTTATGTGCATTAGGTCAACTATTTTATATAGTATGCACTCCGTGTGATATACATATATATGTAGATATCTGGTCTGGAGTTGATCAGGTAGACTAATACATATATTTTAAAAAGATTGTATGGGTTTAGACTCTCAGCAAATCTGAGGAATTTTGTAAGTAATTTTTTTGGTTAAGCATCTCTGTGGCGATGGAGATGAATCTTAAGTTAATAGCGATATCTCTTTGATTTCTACACACAAACAACAAAATTCTTATTCTTGAATAGACTTCACCATTAATGAAGGAAAACAGTGTATAAGTATGTGAAGTTGGTATTATATACACTCGTGCCACCCAGTGTTATTTGACTTCCACCGAGGGCGAATCTATTACGACTGTGAGTGTGATATGCCTTTGCAACTATAAATTTTAATTCACCATGTCCTACACCACCCGAGATGTGCTCGAGTGAGAGGATCATGACAATACAAGAAGACGCACCGTAAAATCTCGAAGAGGTGCTTTCAAACTTGAATCACTGTCCTCTGAATTTCTACACACGAGTAGTGATATTGTCAAAATGTTGCTTCGAGCGTTAGAAAATAAATGAGATGAATGACACAGGAGAGTTATAGAGTAGTATCCGGTAAAATTTATGTTTGCTTCGTCGAACCCATGACGAATACAATCCCACGCTTTATCTTACTATAATATAGATATAGGTAGAAGAGGTATAGTTCCTGAATAAATTGTCTTTCTATTACTAGGAGTAATAATAACTAAATGTGAATTAAATGCGTATCGGTGCTGACATAAGAGACACAAGTAAATTGGAAATAACTATAGTATGTTGGGAGTCTATCTGAAAGAATATAATCTCAGATACTTGAAAAATATGATATGGTGATTTCTTGATCTCTCATTATTCGAAAGTGTGTTGTATGGTTTACAGGATGATAGAACACAAAGAATGCTGGTTTAGTAGTTTTCGAGTATGCATAGTAGCCTGAAGTAGTATAGCAAGATATTTCGCAAGGATGGCACCAAGATGTTTAGATATGATCTAATGATTTGGTGTTTTTTGTGATAGTAAGAATTAACCTTAAGGAGTCTAGATAAGGGATGTCTGGGGATTATAAGGCACAGAAGAGGGTGTGCGGATACATGATGCAGTTAAGGGAGAGATTAAAGGACTGATAGAAATGTGTATCAAACACCAGCGTGGTGAGTGGGACGGCCTGTGGACGATGCACGTGGCATCGTGCGTGAAAGAGACCAGAGGTGATTTGGTTGTTGTATTAGTAAGAATTGTGTAAAAGTACCTTTAAAAGTTTTAGTAAGTATCAACGAAAGTGAACTCAAAATGCTTGTAGTTAGATTGAAATTCCAGGAACTCCGCCCAACATGCAAATGTTCGATTAAGGCAATGGAGCCGGGTTCACCTGAACTAGAATCTACTTAATAAAATGTTAAAATTATTCTTATTATAAATAAGTGATAGTAAGCAGGTAGAAGTCTGAGAACCAGGTAGATATCTGCAGTAACATTATGAGCTATCTTTGTATGTGGATGGTATTGTATGAGTTTTCTGAGATAAATAACGCAATAAATTTGTCACAATGTTGATTTTCTGATACTATGAATGACAAGTACATTATGAGTAGTGAGTGGCTCGCGTTGATGTTGAGTATTTGACATTGTTGAATACACACTCACTCACACATAGTGTTACGAGATGATGTTTCTAATAGTAGGTAGAGCACGGCATATGAGTGTGATTATGTGTATATGTTATTTTCTTGTGACATAAAATAAACTCCGTATAGTAATGAATATTCCACATTGTGTGGTGAGCAAAATGCTAGTGCCTTCTGATATACTGAGAAAATGAGAGTAAAGCTTACGAGAAAGGAATAGAGTACGTATGGTAATAGCAATTTGTCAATAATGTCATACTAACTCTTTCTAGGAGTGCTATCTCGTGTGTGTATGTGATGTGACTTCATAATAGTACCTCGAGATGCTGAAAGCTTTATCAGAAATGGAGTAGTATGGTCTTAAAAGTTATGTTTAGAGAGATATAAAAGAAGAGGACTGTGACGATGAAATACGTGGGAAGTAAGGATTGTGTCACAGTACACTCAGTAATAAATCATTACAAATGAGTAGAGACATTATTTAGATAAAAGAATTTATAAGTATTTATTTTATTAAGGTAGTTTGGTATAACGTGTGTGCTTTACAGTGTTGTCGAAAGGAACCTATGAGGGCTTAGGGACATTGGGATCAAGAGTGCAATTATCAATAAGTAAATTTACTTGAAACGGCATAGTTTATCAATGAAGTTATAAGTGTCGAAGACTTAGGAAGATTAGGAGAAACGTTCTATGTGTGAATACTTATATGAGATATATATCGTTTAGACCGGTAAAGGAGTTGCAGATAGCATATGTGATTTTGGGTATTTCTTACAGATCTTATTTGTCACTCGTACGTTAAAGTATAGAATATACTGGTGGCAGCGAAATACACACCCTCCTCTAGATTTATTCAGCTCAACTAGAGTAGTGCACCCCTTTCGAGTATTGAGAGTCATTTTGGCGCTGGGTATGAGAGACTTTGAATGACAAAATTACTAGCCTTGTCGTCTGTGCACGCTATATTCTTCACATGACGGAGTACAGTTATAATATTATAAAGGCGTCTGTAAAAGATCTCTGCGTGGTCTTAAGTCTCGTAATTAACATAGATGTTGGACACATTCGGTGTTAATAAATAGAAACGTATACAAGAAACACAAGGTTTTTTGGTTTAAAGGTGTTTAATTTTGAAAGACCTCCGGTCTAAATACGGTAGACGTATTTGTTACTTGAGATTATAATTGCATACGAGAAAACAGAGGATGTGTTTTTTGGACAATCTACTCAGGCTATGTTGACTGTTATATTCTCTTCCTATTTATGTGTGCAATAGAGTGAGGCATTTTCACATTTGAAACACATAAGACTTAAATACGAAAGTTTTCAAAAGTAATGACCCATTTATCTTTCTTACGTATATTTTTATTCTTATTTAGGCTTTTGCGTTCGAAGAAGAGTAGAAAGTTGGAAGGTATTTTAAAGAGAGAGAGAGAGGGATTGGCGAAAGGATGGAAAAATATTCACCCCCACCATACCCTCCGACCTGAAAATGTGGTCTCTCGCTTAATGCTAGGATTAACAATCCTGAATAATGTTATATGCATAAGGAAACTCCTTATGGATGGGGTGAGAGATAGTAAAACAGAAGTGATAGGACTTAACTGAACCATAACCTCATTAAGTATATGGGTAGTGAGAATTACTATTCGCGTGGAAATAAATAATAACCGAAGTTTCACAGTAAAAAAAAGATAAAAAGTTATTAATTAGGATTTTGTCATATATATATTTCAGCGGACGCCATGTGACCGTAGCGTTAACGAATTAATTAGAGTACAAAGCCTTTTCGCAGCACCAGATTTTTTCCTCCCTCAGAGTTCAAACTTCAACCCTACTTGGGGGTGATTTACGAAATTTTTGAGATGTCAGCGACTACCACATATTTTGTTACCAGATAATATGCTACAAGATGTGTATTATTTTAAGGAAATTTGATACTTCTTATACTTCCTCTTTTGTGAGATGTCAATGATGGGACAAAATATGGCTAAGATTTTATTTGTGACATTTTCAAGATAAATTAGTGTAAAGGCTAGAATTTGTGACACACTATGAGTGACGAAAGTATGAGTTAATTCGCAAAAGTTGACTCTGTTCAATAGTAAACTCCTCAAGATTTCTTTATTTTATTTCAGGTCAGATAATCAAATGCTTGTTAAAGCTTGCAAATATTGAGAAAAAATGTTATTATAACTTTCTACAAGTCCTATATGGTCTGAAATAGTACTTCAGAGTAGGTTAAATGTTCTTGAAAACTAATTTGACATGCTATATAATGTGGAAAGAAAGAAGTTACCGTTAATGAGTGGAAAGTAAGTGTGGTCCCACTGCGCATTCTTTAATATCAGGGGTTAGTCCTGATTTCATAATTCTCACAACGAATTCGATAGTAAAGAACATTTCAATATGAGTAATTGTTGATATATAGGTTAGATTTCAGGGTTGATTTATCTCTCTCTCACTCTCTCTCAGATCTCTAAAAATGGTGTAGTGTGTCTAAGAATCTGATGTTAGTACTATGAATATGAGAAAGAGATATGGGATCTCTTTGTAATACAATACTGAAAGAAATCATCTCTATATTGAGTTAAGAAACAAGCTACTGATGTTACAAAAGTACACAAAATATAATATAATATAACTCGTTATAGGACACAATGATGCTATTTTCTCCGAAATGTAGTGTTATTAAATTAGAAAATATTAAATATCTTTAAATATCTTTACGGTGTTGTTATCTACTAATTGTTTCCGGGGAGTGATATTTTCTATGTTAAGAGCAAAAGACATCATATAGCGTCAAGATATTAATTATACCATGGGTGTGATAACCTAGTGATGTATGGTACCATAAGAGAAGACATTCAAACACCTGTGATGGTATAAGAAAAAATTGCTCATGACCATGATTCCGAAAATTGCTGTCCGCGCAAAGACCACGGACTCACTCCGGAGGAATCTTGTACACAGAGGTGGTGTGGTCCTTGAAACTTAATGGGTGTATACTACTATAAACAAGTGCGTTATAGATGATTTGGACCATAAGTTGTTGAAGAAGGGAGTTATTTAAGTTCTCCAATGTTGAAATTATTGGATTAATTCTCATTGGGTAAAATCTTTATATAGGATTTTAATGAACTAAGTGTGAAAGGATTGTAATTCTAGAGTTGTTTAATTTTACCCCTATTCAGACGGATTTTCATAGAGCGAATGGTCGAAGCAGTTAGTAGTTATTAATATTCCATACTCATATGCCGGTGGAATAACTTTTTGTCACTTTGAGTTCCTTTGAAAGTCTGATGAGAATAGAAAAGTTATTAAGATGTTAAAGCATTTTTGTTATATTCTTTTAAGTTTCATCTATGAATGTGTTGAATCGTATATATGGGCCGTTTCTAAATTCTTTAGTTACATATGTCGAGGTAAGCAATCATAATTGTCTGAAATAGCTCTAATCAATGGATCAAAGAACGACTTCCAGGAATAATCTAAAATTATAATTATTTTCCAAAAGATGAATAAATAGGAGATAAAAGAGATTGTGTAAGCCATTTAGTTTTCTAATTTTGAATTTGTAATAATTTCGAAATCTCTTATCTAATTAAAGATCTCCAAAATTAGTGTAAAAATTTTTCAATAAAAAGAAATAAAGTAAGTCTTAATCCCAACCCTAATGACTCCTGGTATAATTCTAGGGTAATTTCTGAAGGCTAGATAAATTTGAAAGGAGGATTAATGACTATGAATCAGAAGACTTACAATAGAGTTAAAATACGTTAATCGAATACTGCAAGATGATCTTAGTATACTTAACGTATCCAGAGAACATACTTCGCTAGTATAAGAACCAGACAAATGGAATGAATTAGAATAGAACTTCTTATGAAATAGTTCAAGATTGGTAAAAGTTGAGAGCTTCTGTATTGTTTTAGGAAAATGAGAGAATACTAGATCTGTTTCCTCACAAGTAACTCTTTTTGGACTAGGTGAACATTTAACGTGTGCTCATCATCTAATGGCCTTGAGTGAAGTGTATGGTATATTGTGCATTTTTACTTGAGGAGGACGCTATATAAAAGGAGGGTTTTTGTTTATTGATTTGGGAAAACATTTGATACATCTTCTTATTGAAGTGAGTGAGTGTGGGATTAAAGTTCATTTTTGTCAGTATTATGCTTGAAACTTGTGTTCATTGTGTGTGACAGTTGGTAATCTATAGAGTTCCTTTGAGTGTGTCGAGAGTGTAGGCTAAGGTAGTTAAAGAAAGAGAAAGATTATGATCCTATAGTAACTTCCATTTGTCTGCTAAATTTGATAGTTTTGTTATATATTGAGATTTGCTAATAATCTTCCTCGAAATGACGATATGGCTTTGTGGATTGGTCGTTGGGAATAAATGATGAAGAACAACCGCTCTCGTTCAGATTTTGGTTTATGTGGGAATAATTACCTTACCTTACTTCATTCTGCAAATCTGAGCTTATCAGTTCTTATTTCTGGAGTCTAAACCACACCTTATTTTATACATATATATATTATATATATATATATATAATTATATGTATATATGTGATTATATGACTATAGGATATATACATATTGATGCATAAATGTGATAGTAGAAGTTGAGTATAAGAATATATAATATATATATATTGAACATGAGTATATTATATATTATATCACGAATAATTTAAAATAACTACTCACTTCATAGATTAATTATGATGGGTTGTACTCAACTATTTGTATTTAATCATAATGGGATTTAAAATTTACAAGAGTTGCTTGATATGGCTCTCGAGAGAAGCAGCACAATTTTCTAAATTTCTTTATGATTTGTGTAACTCGCATTTGGTTCAGGGTCCCAAGACCGCTATTTTTCCCGTTATGATTTTTATAAATTCACATGGACGACAATGTGTTATTAACGTGAGGCTATTATATATTATATATATGCCGATAGTTTAATGTATTTATTATTATACATTTGGTGATTTTATTGTAAGAAGAGCTTGTTATTCATAGAGCATACGTGTATCAGTGTGAGCAAATTTAACAATTTTTGGCACCTGCTCTGAAAAATCAAAATTTTATGTTTACTCTTTCTCTTTTCCAATGATCCTTTCTTGATCAGAGAAAATATAATTTTATTAAATCTTTTAATGAAATTATTCTCAATCTTTTTCATAAATTAAATCTAAAGAAATGTATTAAGGAATTTTATTATCGATCTATTATTACCATCTTCTTTTCTTCATAAAGGTTACCGCTTTTCATCATTTTCACATTGAGTAAAATTAGGTGAATTTCTTAGCTGGTAATATTGTGCTAATATGGAGTTTCAGTTTATTGGTACTTATTTTTATATTTTACACATTTGGTTGTACTACTTATTTGAGGAAAGACCAACAGAAGTATATTTCGTATTCTTTTGGCATAAGGGCTGAAGAGGTTACTAATTCTGACGTGCGTATTCTTTATCGTAAAGATTCATATGATTCAATTTTATATCAGTAGTGGTGTGGGGAGGTGTGTTTCCATCTTGTTCTTCCCCAAATATTCAACTTAACCAGTGTTGAATGTCTTCTATGTCTCCATGTATGGGTCTTATTGTGCGTGATTTTGGTCGATACCTCGATGATATATTTAGTAGAGAGTGTTTTGGAAAAATAGAAGGAAGTAAGATTCTATTAAGGCATCTGTAACTCGTTATTGCATATAACCGAGTGTTTTGCAGGGCATTTAGATATAAGTTCTGGGATCTGCTGAATTATGGTATATGCATAGATTGATGGTCTGGAAGAGAAAAATTAAATGTAAAAGAGAGTCTCTCTCAATAATCACTGGTCCTAATATGTTGTGCTATAATCATGATGTAATGCTTGTGCAGATCTAGCCTAAGGTCCTTCGGAAGAAATATCCACTATCTGTGTTTTCCACAGATTAGGGCCTAGGCATGAACTGTCGTGATAAATAGATAGCAAGAAGGCAAGCTGCAGATGTGGAGGCTTTTGTCTCGAATTTAGATACGGGCCCGAGCTCATTTTTACTCTAGAGCCTCTGATAAGGATTAACTAAAGGGTTCATGGGGAGTTCATTATCAAGCAATCAAAAATTTGATTCAAAATCGTTTTTATATTGTCTGGTATCTTCGATAGAAAGACCCAAATTCAGTTCATAATATGTATGGAGCCTTGTGAGCGTGTTTCAGAAGAAAGTAGTCGCTTTCGGGATTTAAGATTGGTATCCGAGAAATTGTAATTAGCATAATTTGTACTATTGTGATGTCGATTAACGCGTTGTCTTTGTCGATGTGATCATTACACAAATGAAGAAAACATAAGTCAATGTTCTAACAGTATTGATCTATTATTAAGAAATTGTCTGTTGAGGGGGTTCTGGATTTAAGTTTCTTAATACTTGTATTAAAGTCTTCCATCTTTGGCAGATATAGAATTGAGACAAGATAATATATTCCTGATAATTTAGGGGTGCGGAGTTATAACAGTTTGTGGAGGGTTGTCTTCTAACCACGCCAATTGAGAGTATTTAGCATCTCTGACTGCGGTATCCATCCTATCTGAACAAAAATTAGACGATGTGATGAATCTTCCCCTTCTTCTATGATGACATTATCCAAACTTCTTCGTAATCAAGATCTGATAGAACCATATCAATATACCAACCAAGAGTTGAGATGATATAGATCTCACTTGCGCGGGTAATCATGAAGTGAATATGGTATGAGAATACAGATAAACAGTAGATCATCTATCCGAAGGAATACTACTGTCTTCTTTGACATTCTGTTAAACAATTATCACCTAGTTTTCTACTGTGGAGAACATCATTGTTATCCAAGGCTAACTCAATTATGTGCTTTAAGTGTATTATTCGATATTGTTCTTCAATAACAAATATCTTCATTGTTTCATGTTGCTATTATGAGTCTTGTTGGCTCCTCTGAGAGTGAGGATGACAAAATCGATCGTATGAAAGCCAGGTATAGTACTCCAAAGCTCATTTGCAAATATACTGTTACAATGAGGAAAGCGAGTTGTTGCACAATTCTTTCGTCTTCTTTTTTATCTCTCACTGTTTCTCTAGTTATGGTGAAGCGTATGTGTTTGTAAGTTGATCGATAGGTCTAAATTTTGTAGATGAAGAGAGTAGATATATATTATTCCATTATTATAATATATAAAATGTAAAGAAATACCAAGAAAGTATGCTCTCAAAGTCTGATTTAATTATATTCTCTAGAAAATAGAATTCCATATGCTTCATTGTACATATTAAATATGATAAAGTATGAAATAGTCGATTTGCAGGAATTTTTATATTAGCATTGATTTAATTAAAAACATTTCTGAAATCTCAAAGAATACAAATGAGAAAATTTTTATAATAGTGTTGTATATATGCATTTGTATCGTGAATGCTTCTTGTTAAAGGGTAACTTTTGACGAAAGGGCTTTTCAGTCACTAAAAAATTGTTCAGACTAGAATATTTTTGTACAATATTTTTGTTCCAGGGTTTGGGTTAGGCATGTTGTAATGCTTTCTTGATGTGAAGTTAACTTTTCGAGAGTACATATTGTGTCACGATCGACTGAGAGATAGCTATCTGTATTTTAAAGCAAGAACTCACTTTATTCTAGGAGAACACTCTCATTATTAAAAAGTATTATCCTAAAAAAATAAGAACATTAAGTGGTGAGTGTTCTGAAAAAGGTGTGTTTTATAGACCTTATAGAATATGAGTGTATATATTAGATGTGGTTCAATTTTAATCACTTTATTTTAATTACTTTAATTTTATCTATAATTAAAGAAGAAAGGAAGAATAAGATCGGTTACTAATTAATATTTAATTACAAATGTCTACCTCACTTAAATTATAAATTACTTTGTTATTAAACTTTTCATAGTCAATACATAAGAGAGAACTGTGTTCGTGGTGGCGGTGAATATGATATGGACACACACCAAAATAGTTGAATATATATTATTTGCAGAAACGAGAGAGGTAAATGTTTTCCAATGAGGGAATTTTCTATATTGGTGCATTTTTATTGAAATAGTTGTGGCTGTTTAAATATTCAAAGAGGTTTATTAAGAGTAAAATTATAATAATGAGAGACCAACAGATTATATAATTGTATTGTCAATCACAATAAAAAAATAAGTGTACCATTAAAAAATTGAACATATAATTAAATGAAAACTTTTAAATACTTAATATTCTCTAATATAAATAGTGAATAAAAAAAAATATAACTATATTTTTCTTAAGTCCTTATTCACAATAAAGTTCTGGGTTGTTGGTAGGGAGGGAGGTGTAGTGGATAGGAATTTGAATTAATAATATAATAATATATTCGTGACTCGCTCCGCTCTCTGATAATATGTGTCATAGGTCATCTGGGTTTATTGAGGCCTATTTGTTCTATAAAAGGGTGGTTTAAATTATAGGGAATATAGAATAGTTTCTCGAATAGTTTCTTCAGAAAATTAGTGAATCATAGTGTTTTCTTCGATTAGTAGGTTGAACATTGGTGTATATTCGTCTACGGCTGTTCTAAAGTTCTTTTGTTCTTCAAAGAGTGAAACTAGTGGAACTCGGTGAGGGCTGTTCTAAAGTTCTTGTTCTTCTTTGTCAAGGTAAACTGTTATAATGGTTGTTCTAATTATGTGTTGAACTATATTTTCTAAACTTTGAATTCAATCAGTCTATGCTCTCTGAATTACTTTTAAGATATGCTGGATAGTCCATATACTAAAAATCTTTTTCTAAAAGTCTTGTGTTTCTTCTGCGAACAATGTCGTATGGAGATAAGATATAGGTGTGTTGCAATAATAGAGAACAAATATAAGAAGAATTTTCCCTCCCATTTGTGTTCTGTGGAGACTTATTATGTTCGTCTAAATGACTTGTGTTCTCTTTAAAAACTGGACCAAATAGTGAGATGTTTCGGGGTCAAGGTCAAAAATAGGAACCATTTCTTGTCGTGATGACCTTTTATGAGAGAGCGTTATTCGTGTAGTGGACATGGAGTGGTTTCATTTACTTGATACTGGATGAACTTTTATGTTAGACACTTTATGTAACAGTTGTCATTATATAAGGTCCTTTCTAAAGTATTTTGTAACTTTTTAATATTTTATATTAATTTAACAAGCACACTTGTAAATAATTATTAATATCATAGTATAAAAATAAACCAAAGTTTATATTTTTTAATATGTTAAATAAAAATGAAACACTTTTTTTTGGTTCTTTCGATATACTACAAAAAAACAATTTGATCTGATAGCAACGAAAAAAACAAATCAACGTAATATGCTCGGTTTTTCTATTTGTTTGTCCGAGAATTTGATCTACAGTAAAAGGGTCATTTCCCTTTTTTTTACGAAGTAATTTCAAAGGCTATTATATGCAGATATATAGAGTAGATGAAACATAGTTCTAAAAATTTAACCCTAAATTTTGGTTTTTATTTATTTATAATTTTCAGCATATTCCTTTATATAGTGCATGCAAAATTCCTCATTTCCTTCGGTTAATGTATCTACACGAACTCTTCTGTTTTGTTTTTTACTTTTCAACGAAACCAATACACTCTCATATAGACGATTGACTTATATTTGACTGCGATTCGGGACAATGAGCTAATAGGTTGTACATAGTCAAGTAAATCAAAAATAATAATAATAATAAAGATATTGCTATGTTTATATAAATTCTATATATAAAATAATATAATAATAAAACATATATATATAAATATAATATGAAGCACCCACACAATCACCAAATAACGACAACAACAAAAAACAATATATATAAAAGGTTAGATATAGAGTTAGTGAATGTGTTGGGTGGCGGGAAAAAGCAAGTGAATATTGTAAAGAACTGTGCAATTAACGAATTTAAACATGTATCCAACATTATGTTCTAATTTCAATTACTTATGGTTGGAAATCTCGAGATACAAATGTTATCACAGAAGTGTGCAAATGATCATATAGGCTCGTCTATTGTTTATTATTCCGTCAACTTCAAGACTGATCTCATTTCTTTCTTCTCTTTATTTCCAATAATATAATCCTATCTCAATTTCTCACTCTCAGGTTTCCTCTCTAGTCGATGTGATATGGGGTTTTTTTTCAATTACCGGGGTATATTTAACGATACATCTACTGTTCAAAACAGCACTACTGAGTAGAATATGAGCTTCACACTAATATTTCTCAATAAATATTAGAAAATAAAATTCACAATTTTTATAACAATTATTTTTTTTTTATATTCATACTAACATGTTATTTTGATTTGAGTTTATTGGGTGAGGATGCTGTTAGTGAATAATAATTTTTAAAATTTTTAAATAAGTTTAGTTATTAAATTTTTACTTTTTTTCTAATTAAATGGTAACAATTGCGTCGCAAAACAGAAATATCTAACTCTATTTATAGTAAATGGGTTATATAGAAGTTTATCTTAGACATTACTAATGTAATGTGGGTAAGCCTTTAAAATAATAATTTCCAGTCTTTTGATTATGCAATTTATGTCGTTGTTTTCTTGAGAAAAAAATTATCACTCTTCCTTTCGTCGTGAACATTAATAAAAGAGATAATATTATTTGGGAAGCCTCTTAATGCTTTGACTATTGTCTCTTGTTTATGATATTTTTGCTTTTTTAAAAAATAAAACACAAACTAAAAAAATATCACCCCCGACAAATAATACATTTAAAATATGATAAATGCTGAATTACACTCTTCTGTGAATAATATAATCGTCTATTTCTCACTCTCTCCTCTCAACTATTACTATCTATATAACAATAGAAACTACAAAATATATAACTAATTTTTAGATTCAACTTTTAACCTCTAATAATTGTAAATGACTTCTTCCAACATTACTGTGATCCTCTGTCAATTTTAGTTTCTGATTGCATACTCTTTACTTCGTTTGGGGGCATTTAGACATAAATATGCCGCAAGTGTTAATTTAAAAAACAACTGTTTATGTGTTTTCTTATGAAGTTATGGTTACAAGACGTCTATTAATTATTTGATACCTTCGCGAGACATCAGTATTAAAAATACCGCTTTGTAAACCAATGATATTTGAATGTTTTTAAATATTATATGGTGGGATGTAAAGATGTTTTTGTATTTGTGATATTTTATAGACACTACATTTTATGAGGTGGACATTTCTCTTTGTAATATTGGTGAGGCGAAGCGGGTATGTGTACCTTTTCGTATAACAGAGGAATAATATATATAAGAGTCGAAAGTAGAAATGGAAATTATTTGTTGGACACAGATCTTGATTCATCATCTGAGAAGTGTCTGCGACAGGATCAAGGAATCATGGTAGAATTTGAGGCCTGTGTGTGCTTGCTCAATATAATATATATGTCTCGAAGTGGCTCGATAAATATCGCGTGGTCGGTTTTTCAGCCAATATCGGAGCTGCGATGCGAAGCGCTCAGGAGTAGTTTAGCATACAGAGAAGATACATCGTATCCTTTTAGTCTCCGATCTTGTGGTGAGTGCGATAGCGAAATATAAAAGAAAGATACTGGTGAGCCTCAAACTACCGACCAAAAGACTAAAAGCATCTCCTCTCGTTGCTCTCTCTTTCGGAGCTCAGCATGCGAACTTGTAGGTAGTGAGTATCTCTATCTTACTCATTTATGAAATGCACAGAGGCGATAACGACTTCGGATTTACTCCATCCGCTGATTGCAGATACTGCAAAGTACTTATGGTGTATTAATCCACATTCTATTTATATTCTGTGAGAATATTTACCTTTTTGTTCTGTTATCATATTATTATAAATATCGTATACGCAGTATTATACTTTCCATAAAAATACTCATTTCCTACCATAACCATAAAGATCATATTATAATTATATAATGTATAATAAACATTACATATCTAGAATAGAAAACTTCTATCTAGAGTGGAAAAACTCATGGATGTAACTAATAAAAATTCAAATAATATAATAGTTTTTAATATATAATACAACATGAATAGTAAATAAATAAATATATACCTTTAGCAATTAAAGAAAAGTAAAAGTAAAATAGGCGGAGAAATTTTCAGATACATTTTAATGGATTATCAATTTCAAATATCTAAAAATTTAAACAGATTTTCAATACATAATTAAATACATAATATTTATTTACCAAGTATAATAATAACATTTGATAACAGTAATGTATGCGTAATTATATATTCTGATCATTTACCACAGTTAGTATTCTTTTAATTATTCATATTTTTTATCTTCTTTTAAATAATAGAATTCCTTCTAGCACAAGACAGAGAAATACTGATCTAGATAAATGAAATTCAGCCAAGAAAAAATAGTGAACACTCACCCATAAGTGAGTGAATTTATAAAAGGGTAGAGGTAATTATTTTTAGAATAGCTATGTATAAATAGATGAGGTATGAGTAAAACTAGTAGAAGTACTAAGAGTATTTAAAAGTAGACATTACAATAGAAAAAGATATTTGAGTTATAGGTATATATATATTATATAGTATATATAGGATGTATGATAGTAATAATAATAGTATCTAATAGTATGGTTATTAATGTATGTAATATATCAGCCAGAAAATATAGAGTAATAAGATAAGGTCAAAAGGATTAAGTCAATTAGTATGGATATAAAAGATTATAATACATCTTTATCTTTATTTATCATTAATTAATTTAAGTGGAAAATTATAATATTAAAAGGAATAAGTGAACATGAGTTATGTAATATCAAAGTTATATATCACTCATATTATTATATTATTGTAATGTTATTTCATTATTATTAATTTGATTTAATTTATTGATAATTATTAATGTAATGAGAGTGTATTACTGATTACTGATGCCACTGCTTCAAATAGTTGCGAATGTCGTTATTAGTCTAGAGGTCAATGGGTATTGTTATTCATGTTATATAAATAATATAATATATCAACACTTACTGCCATTGAAGATCAGAATAGCCCCCGTTCCTCCGTTATGCCTATTAAAGGTGGGATATAATCTCTATATAAAAATTTGTTAAATATCTGGCGTGTAATCGAGAGGAGATTAGTGTATACGACAATATAAGAGTTGATATCGGTCACAATATACACTCTGCCACTGACCGAGGACTCATTTCACAAAGACAGGTCCTATCTGTGCCAGGTACATTTTTTTGGCTAGGCATAAAATTAATTTGTTTTCCTGTTTGTATCAGGGATAATATTTGTTAAGCCAATTAGCTAAAAGAAAATTAAGCAAATAATGAACTATAATAATCACAGTGAGTATATTGATAACGTCCAGTGATATGGGGATATATTATATGTTCACATAATATATAATAAATATATTCAATCTACATAATAATAAAATGTATTATCTTTATTTTATTTCCAGATTATAATTTCCCCATATTAAAATCGGAATACGGTATTACTATTCTATTTTAGTTGGGACTCTGTTTTATTCAACCCTCTTCTGATCTAATATTGAACTGCTAACTGATTTCCGTAGTAGTGCTTTAATGATCTGCCAGCTCATGCGTCAAAGTCTCTCTCCTCCCCCACGCTAGTCACGCCCATCTCCAAGGTATGCGTTCATGGCTCTATATAAAGCAAATCAGTCTTAATATTACTCACATCTCCACAAAACTCCTTCTCCCGTTCCAGCGGTCTCGTCTGTTCTCTCGCGTGTTCTTGTGCGTGCGTCTGTCTGTGCTCTGCTGTCTTTTGTAAGGGTATGTATCTTCAACAAAGCGCGTGGGCTTTGCTTAGGTGATTATGATAGGCTAGAATGAGGATTGGCGATTTCCTATTGTGATTTCAAATGCATTGGGTTGTTACTCTCTGAGAGTTTGTTCTCATATGGATCTTTTTGTGGGGTCTTGTGAAAAAGCATCGATATATGTTTTATGGGATCTAATAGAGCTCCCAGGGAGTTTTGAATTTAAGGCAGAAAAAAGATTTTTTAATCGTATAAATAAGTTATGAAATGTTATGATATATTGGTGCCAGTAGAAACAGAAGCCACAACAAAAAAGATTTTAAAGTGCTTACTCGACTAAAATGAATTTAGTCTTTGATTTCAATATTTAAATTGATTGCACTATATATATATATATATTATATATATATATTATATTATATATGATATATTATATATATATATTATATATATATATATAGATACATATATATATATTATCATATATATATATATTATATATAATAATATATATATATATATATATATTATATATATATATATATATATATCATATTATATATATATAATATATATATATATATATATATATATAGTATATATATTATATAATATATATATATATATAATATTTATATATATATTATATTATATATATATATATATAGTATAAGCCGAGTAAAGCAAGGAACAATTACGGGAAGGTAAAAGAAAACTTGACTTCCTCTGGGGTCGAACCACCGCATGCTTGCGACTAAGAACGAAATACACTCATAACTCAACTCTACCAACTCCTTAAGTCAATCCAACTATAACTTCAAAAGGTAGTTTAGATTCTAGGAACGGAGCTTAAGCCGAACGAGCTCCCGTCAAGGCGGATCCTCAAATCAACACAGGTTTTACACCCTGTGACACTGATTAAAGGAATATTGTACACGAACATATTGCATTAGAAAACGAGGGGAATCCCCAGAAGAGATACAAAGACGTATTTAGCCACTTTATAATTGTGTATTTGACAAGGTACTTAGAACGGAGTTTGGAGAGAGGATAAGACGATTAAATTTGCGGTGAATCAATGTAAGTTGATTAATATAGAGTTTGTATAGAAGGAATAGTGAGCTTGAAGAGAATTTATGAAAGCTATTGAAGTGTTGGAATATTATATATATATATATATATATATAGTTGTGAAAGACATAAGTAAGGAAAATTCTTATACCATAAAAACTACATATATTAATATATAGGTTTTATTTTATTTTATGCATATAACCTATATATTTTTAATATAAAAACTTTATATATGTTAAACAATCATTTATTTTATCCTCATTGGATATCATTAGGAAATGACATTTAATAAACAAATTAGCTATATTAATAATAGATCTTGTGGCAGATGCTCGTGGTGAGAAATGTTCGATTGAGTAGTGTCTAAAAACAGAACATAACTCTATATTATGATACTGTATAAAGGAGCATTATGATTTAATAAGAAGTTTATTAAAATATATGGAAGAAGAGGAAATTTAGAAAAAGGGCAAATTCATTAGGAAAACTGTGAGTATTAGTATAATATTTAATACACCTATATAATATATATATTATAAACATACATATAGGTAACTATATATAATATAGGTGTTTATATTAACTTCAATACATGAGAGTGAATATATTTTTAAAAATAGTTATTTTTAAAGACACAAAAGACAAAATATTATAAATAGATATATAAATAGACATGAATTAAAAGTAAATAAAATAGACCTACTAGTAAGATAAATTAATGATATAGGATATTGAGTAGGTAAAAATTAATGATATTCTTTAAGTTCAAAGATTGTGGCGGTTGAGTTTGGTCGGTGATACAATTAAATTACTCTTAGAGTAGGTCTAAACAAATGAGTAGAATAAAAGAGTTTTAGTTATATATAGTCTCAAATATATTGCAGTCAATATAAGAAAAGTGTATAATTTATTGAAAGGGAAGAGTGTATTCACTGGGCTAGTTTATATAAATATTTTAGTAAACAAACTTAATTTATTGAATTTACCTAAATATTAATATAGATAGGTCTCCTAATAATGTGAGATATTATATAGACTCTTCTAAATTTGTAAGAAGGGTAGAAGAAAGTTTAATAACAGGAGCGAATGGCCGGGTTTATGTATAGTAAAGTAGCTTACTAGATATAATATATATTCTAATATACTCCCTTAACTAAGGAGCCTAAAGTGAAAAAAAGTAACACCTAATAATATAGAATAAGTAATATATAAAATTACTTCATTATTCAATAGGAAGATTACTTACATTTAGCGACAAAGTAAGAGAATGAATGGTTCCACATATGTCTATTTAACATTGAAGATATAGATATGAGAATACGATGGGCAGAAAATGGCTGTAGAGTGTTAGTGTTAGTTGGAGATTTTATAAGATGAAAACCAATCGACATAACCATTTAGCATAGGGAGTAAGTTTTGATTAAAACGGTAACAGCTCATTTTAATACAAACACACAAAAATCAAGATTAAAGAACAGAAAGGTATTTTTAATTTGGTTTTCGGAAACACCGTCGACGAATATATCCATTTCACCTTTTAGGTCATGAAATCTGGAAGGGGCTATTCTCACAAAATGACATACATGCAGTATTCTTCGACCTTGAAAAAGGGCATGATAACATATAAAGAAACGGTATTCCTAGAAAACTCCACTCCCTAGGCCTTCAGTAACAGCTTTAGAGGTCAAGTTATTTTAAGTGAAATTCCTGAGATATGAAAATACTAATTCGGGTGAAGTATAAAGAGAGAATATCAAGTAAGAATTTAAATTTAAGTTAGTTAATTATACTAATGAAGAATATATGATGTTAATATAAGATAAGAAGTAGTTAGTGTGAGTGTGATTTCGGTGTATGGCTAACAGATGGAGGCAATATTAAAATGAGGGGTGGAGAGTTTAAAAAAAATGAAAAATAGCTGACCGGACTCGTTCAGCAATCGATCCACAGAGTTGAAGAGTCCTAGTGCTCACGCAGGAATAGAGGAACAACAATAGTGTTTTTTAGATTCTAGTACCAGAGTAGAGAGTTGTGTAACAAATTTTCCGAAGTTAGACAGCAGATAACGAAGAAGAACATAGTAAAAAAGGAAATACTCCCAGGATAAGATGAGAAGGAGGTATATAGGTGATGAGAGAATCGATATACAGGGGTACAATAGGAATAACACGAAAACGATCAAGAATACGTCAAAAGAAATGATTAAATAAGCAAAAAAAGTTAAGTAGAGCAGGTTATAAATTATTCAACTAGTAAAATAATAGAATAATTGATTATCATCATAGAAATCTTACAAATACATACTTGGAATAACTGGTGAGTGTATTTATAAGAGTTGGAGTATCAACATAGAGAGAGATATAAGTTCTAAATATTGAAGATCTAAAGTCTCCCTGGAGCTTGTGAAGATTAAAATAAAAAATAAAATATATAGAGAGATGAGGAGTAGATAATATGAATATAGAGTAGTAATATATATATTATATGAATAGTATATATAGATATATATATATATATATATACTATAGTAGATTATATAGTAATATATAATATATATATATAGAATATAATATAGTAATAATATATATATAGGTAAAATAGTATATATATAGTAAATAGTAGATAGTATATATATATTGGCTGACTTTTTAATATTGTTTGGGCTCACTAAGGCAAGTAGGTGTGCTAACTTTATTGCGTTTTTTTTACCACCTTTTTCTTATTTACTCGGCCTACCCCCAAAAGCCGCCACTGAGGTATATATAATATATAGATATATAGTAAATAATATATATTAGATATATAGTAGATATAATAGATATATATATACTATATATATAATATATATATATAAAGGTATAGTATAAGATATATATAGGTATAAGCTACGCCTGCCTACTATAGTAATTATGTGCACATCACTACAACAATCATTTACACCTAAAAAGGGACTCAACGAAATTCCAATATTATGTTTTAGAGTCTTGTGTGGTAGCTGTTTAAATTTGTAAGGGCCAATGATAGCCCAAGAAGTTTGACTTGAGGGCCAAAGATGCCTTGGGTGAGAGCCCAAAGTCAGTTAGCATCCGGTACGTTATATGAAGAGGATCCACTGTAATACTCCGGCCCTATATAAGCCGGCTAAATAGAACATTTGATGGAATATGGATAGTATATATATATATATTATATATATATGATACTATATAGGTAATATATATATAGGTATATATATATAGAATTACTATATAGATATATAATATTTAATAGTATATATGGAATGAGTAATATATATATAGGGTATAATATATAGTATATATAATTTAAATAGAATTTATATAATAATATATATAATAGTGGGTATTTATAAGATGTTGACTCCAGGAACAAAAGATCAATAAAAAATGTAAGTAAGTTTCAATGACATTTCATAAATGATACCCGGTTGATGAATTTCAAAGTGATAATTTAGATTAATATGATAACAAAAAATATAAAAAGAAATTGAATAGTATATTTTTTTGTGCTTCACACCTATAGTACTTATAAAAAATGAGTAGCTTAGGCCATGCTTAGGCTAATAATTTAGTTTCAGTTTTAAATTTGATGAATGTGTACGTAAAGTTTGTGGAAACACCTTGACAATAATAAATTGATATTTGATATTTTTATATATTATTATTTATTGATATCGGTACTAGGTGGGGCGTTCGGCCCCCCCTCTATTCATCCCACCCCACCGTCCCCCGTACAGGCGGGGGTGCCACGCTCGACAGGCGGATGGGCGCGGGTCCAGGGGGAGTTTTTTTTTAAGTAAAAATATGTCAAAGAAATGTTATAACACCAAGTCGGTCTTACAGATCTGTCTAGATGAAGCTTGCAGAAGTTTGTTACTCAATTTTCCCCAGCTAAATTTTGAAAATACCTAATTTTGACAAATAAATAAGCAAGAGCTAAATACACCCTATTAAAAGAGAATCAAACTTCCATGAAAGTAATCCTTAAATCTTATGTTAATTTGCTAAACCTTTGTTTTAATGATAATTAGGGCAATTTGACATTAATAAAAATATGCAAAATTTAAAATTTAATTTAAATACCCGTTCTATCTACTTACAATGAATATATGAAAACTAGTAACTATTGCACTTGTTGGTCTAAACCCAATATGATCTACTAGAACACCAGAGCCAGCTCTTGAAATAAATCTCCCTCCTCCAGATAATGAAGACCAAAGACTGGCTACGAATGCATGTGTGTCGGGTTCATCGGGAAATCCAGCTTCACTGGAACAATCAATGTAATTAATATTTTAATATTTCTAATCACAAATAAAGGTTCCAAAGAAAAAACTTACACCGTATCTTTCATAGCGCTAACGACACCAGCCACTTGTTGCCCTCCAACTCCGAAGCCATTCAATATTAATGCTACAATTATCATCCACATTGTACTGAAAAAACGTCAAAAAAGGTAAATATTAAATCTATCGTGGACGTTCAAGAAAAATCATTAGGTCCAAATTTTAGCTTTGAGGTAATAAAACTAACATTTTTTAATCTTAATGCTGTTCTATGACAATGAAAATAAACATGGGCAACTTATAATCACCAGTAATCTGTAATTCCTTTAGTTAATAAAAGAATAACAAAAAAACCAACAAAAAAAGAAAAAAAAACAAGTGGCTAATTATCAGACCCATCTTTATTATATTTTCTTTTTACATAATATATAATTTGTTTTACTGTAGGAACTGCCGTTCTCTAGCTTAACATAACTGTCGAGCATTAAAAAAAATCTGAACCATCTATATTATATATATATATATATATATAATATATATATATATATATATATAAGTATATATCACTAGTGCATATGATAGTGGCACAAATACTATTTTTTTCTATAGTATATATAGTATATATACTATTATACATCAATACTAATATATACTATAAAGTAGTATATATATATATATACTGACTGTCGTCGGAGATGGACGTGTTGACAACAGCAGGGAAAGGAAGAATAGAAGCGCCAGGGAGGTTTCAGTAAAGAAGAAGGAATAAGTTAGAACAGAGATTTTCATAAGGAGTCTGAAGACAAAGTATTGAGGCTAGAAATCCACTGAAAAATGATACCGCAATATCAAAATCTGTACAGGAAAATAATAGTGAAATTGATGAAAATGGAAATGAATCGAAATTTTTAATTCAAAACAAAAACCCATGATTCTCCTCGTTTGAGAATGAAGAGGTGGTTTATCACAGCTTCAGATCAAGTTCTTTCGATACCTCAAAATACTATAAACTTGATATCATAACATAAAATTAAGTTCATTTGAGGAGGAGAAAAATATCAAATTAGTACTTTTCGCCAATTTTTAAATAATATTTGAATTTAAACCAAAGACAGCATAGTGTAAAATCTCGAAGTTTCGTGTGAGGAGCGAGTCTTGAAATGTTCACTTTTACGAGAATGGAATATTCAATTCGCGACAGTCCGGACATATGAAGACTCTCTTCCTTGCATAGTTCAGGGTGGCGACACGGGCTAGCAACCCCGGTCCTGTTACTTTTATGCTTGCAGTACTTACCTGAACCAGCATTGGATCTTATGGCCTAACGTAGCCACGATCTTTCTTTAAGAGCTCTGTGAGAGACGATTTGTCGAGGCGTATATCGGAAGTGGAATCTTCGTTCTCCTGAGCGTGCGAAAGCCTAACTGCCGTGAAGCCTCATAAGGACTGCATCAAGAAATCGCATTGCGCCGAAAACCGTTTTCTAAAATGCTCTAGGATCAAGAGTTCTGGGGCCAGAAAGAAGAAAATGCTGGTCCAACACTGACAGGGCGATAAGCCCTACATGGGAGATGTAAATAATAATATATATATATATATATATATATTATATATATATATATATACTATATATATATGATATATATCTATATAATATACTATATATATATATATATATACTTAGTATATATATATATATATTATTATATAATATTATATAATATATTATATTATATATATATATATGTATATATATGATGGTGAGCTCTAAATAAAGGAATATGATTTATTTTTTTCATTTTGATTTATTTTTTTTAAAAGTTTTTATTTATTGTATTTATACACATTAAAAATAATTTTCGCAATTTTTGACGATTTATTATTACATGACCACCGTCTCTATATTGCTTAAGCTCTTCTCATTTCAAAAGCCTTATGGTGGAGCACACAACGAACAAAAAAAAAAAAACTAACTTTTTTAGTTATTGTTTAAATATTATTTATATTATCAGTTGAAAAATTAAATAAAGTTTCTAGCTTATTTTTTAGGTTTGATAAACTACAGAATGTGTAAAATCCAATTCACTAGTTTACCAACCTTTCCAATACCAAAATTATTTTGAGGAGCACAGTTAACTAGTAAGGTCCATATATATATATAGTAACTATATACGTATAGTATATAATATATATATATAATATATACCATATATATATATATATAATTGATGTAATATATATATATGATATATAGATAATATAATATATAAGCTATATTATTAGTAGTTATAGCAGTTATCATCTTAGCATGCTAGGAACTTATAGTAGTACGTATACTTCTAGGCGCGGATGACAGGGCACTAGCTGAATGTATACTATACTCGAGGGACGGAGATAACCTATTCCTGATCTTGGTGACTGATGCCGGATTTGTGTTGAGTAAAAGGAGCAATTCTACAAAGGGGGTCCATGTATTGGTAGTTTATGGCTATACAAGCGTAAATCATTAAAATGTACAGGTCTGGAATTTAGAAACGACGTTGTAGATGTTATATCTAGCACGCAGTACAATCATTGTAGATTATTTATTGATAAGGTATGTGTTTTCTGCTGCATGGCAATAAATGTTCAAGGAAGAAATATTGAGGTCTTGGTCCTATCTACAATTAGTATTGGTAACTTTTTAGAACGTTCACTAATCAAATTGAAGTATATTTTTTCCAGTAAGATTGTACTTGCGGGTATCGTTCTTAGAGTGTTTAGGATTTAAAGCTGAGCAATATTGTTGTATGTAAGATACTTGCGCATTCTACTTTGTCAGAAAATACATAAATGTCGTGATGACATGTAAAAAAGGTCCGAAATTTACTATCATACCATAATTTTTGTTTTAATTTTATATTCACTATCAAAAGTCTCCTATAATATATATATATATATATAGGTATATGATAATATATATAAGTATATACTATATATAGTATATATTATTATATGGAATATATAGTACGATAGCTTAAAGTAAACAATGACAGATAATAGGAGATAGTGAATATTTATAGTCAGTGTTCGTAGTTTCAGCGGATATTATGAGTATAGATATCTTCAGGTATATAGGGTATACTATCTATAACTTGGGAGGATAGCCATGTACGGTACTTAAAGTGCGATGGGTATATATTGCGTGCTGCTGAAGCTGAAGATGTAGATGATATCATTTAATAATTTATATAGGTATTCGATTTCGAGGATTGTATGAGTGTTAGGGCTTACTACATCAATATCTATTCTGGGTATTATTAAGCATAATATTATAGGGGTATATTACGCTCTATACGTAGACGAGCAATATCTATTGGTAGATACGTTAGTAGATTACTAGATAGTATAGTATTATATATATCGTTAGATTAGATATATATATATATATATAGTATTAGTTATATTATATATAGGGTTATAATATATATATGGTAGGTTTATACGTAGCTATATGTGTTAGTATATAGTATATATATATATATATATCGTAGTATATAAGTTGTTAGTTCATGAAGCTAGATAGCGTTGATAATAGGTGGTATATAGTCTATATAGTATATACTAGTATATAGTAGGGTATATCTCAGGATACAACCTACTGCTAGAACCAAAGCCACAAAACGTGATAACCAAGAACGGAGAACAGAGAGACTTCAAGGGTGCCGCCGAGGGAGTAATATAGCCTATATCATATAGGCTATAGCCTATATCCTATAGGATGATAGGTCTATATGGATTATAGGATATAGGCATGAGGTTATAGTTGATCATATGGCTATATATCTAGGCTTCTTGCACGTGCCGACCCTATATTGTGATACCAAACCGGCTCTGTGAGTGGTCTAACCCTAGGTTATTGGGTTCGGGGAACAATTGGTGTGCATTAGAAGGTGCTAGGATGCTTCCTTCTATGAGTTATTACCCTACCGCCCGCTTTTCAGCCTGTTTTCTAGCCATGAGATCATGTCCTGACCACTCATCCGAATATCACCGCGGTATTTAGTTGCTACCCTAGGTTACTTTGGCTGGTACGGAGAGTCGATTGGTGCTGGTATTAGAAGGTTGCTAGGAGTGCTTGAGTTAGTATTAGATATTACCCTTCCCCCCCTTTTCTAGCCTTTTCTAGCCTGTCATGTCCTACGTCATCGAATACACCCGGTATTAGTGCTACCTCTCTAGGTATAGGGTACGGGGCAGAGTCGATTGGGTGATATATTAGAAGATGCTAGATGCTTCCTTCTATGAGTTGTACCCTACCCCCAGTTTTCCTAGCTTTTCTAGCATGACATACTCCGTACAGTCATAGGCAATTACATGAGGATTTAGTGTCTACCGTCCTAGGGTTATAAGGTCATGGAGGATTCGGATTGTTTGCATATTAGAATGTGCTAGGGTTGGTTCCTCTGAAAGAGTTTATTACCCTGGCCCCTTCTAAGCCGCTTCTAGTTGGACGATATAATGCGTAATTGTGGACAGAACATCTCTATATAGGGCAATCGATTAAGTACATAGATCGACACTGTTGAATCGATTCCTATGGTTTACGACGGGGTATCGATTCACTCCTAACAAGAGTTCGTATGTAGATATTACCTACCCCCCTTGATGGCGTATTGCAATCCAACATTGCAATGTTGCATGCAATGTTTCAAATGTTGCAAACAAATTTGCAACATTTTGCAACATTTTTTTGCAACATTTTGCAACATCGTTATTTTGGCGTCTTAAGACGTTTTAAGGGTCAAATTATGGTTTTTCGGGTGCGTAGAAGCGGTTTTCCGGGGTCAACGACGCGATTGGAGTCAAAACCCGAGGCCCCTGGCGCACGCAGCCGGCAATCACTATCATCTTTTTCGGCTTTTGCCGTCTCGAATTTTCTATATTCAGCTACCTTTTTTTTTTTCTTGCTGCTATCACGTTTTTTTGACGCACTAGTTTTAGCAATCCGCAGCCACACTATGGTCCCTTCCATGGGTCAATTGTATATATATATATAATATATTATACTATATAATTATTTTGTATATAATATATATATATATATATATAATATATATATTATTTTATATTATATATAATATATAATATACTAGGTATATAAGAATATATATATAGTATAGTTTAAAGTATACTATTAGTTTTATGAATATATTAGTGAGTAAATATATATAGTATATCATATATATATATATACGTATAATATATATATATATATATATACTATATATATATTACTATAGTATATATAGTATATATATATATATGTATATAGGTAGTATATATATATATAATATACTATGTTACTTAGGGAGAGACGACGGTGAGACGAGAGAGATTGAGAGAGGTGATGGATTGGAGACCAGTTGGAGACCCGGCTTTTTTAGCACCCTACGGAGAAGGGGTTGCCTCCCTTTAATCCACCTTTAGGTAGAGTTAGCCCTCTTTGATGTTTGTTACCTTGTATGATTTCGTGTCATCTGGCCGGAGATATTTTCGGCGCGTTGAAGTTACCGTATCAAAGGCCTTGAAATCTGACCTTGTCATAAAGTTCGTGAGGATTATACTTGAGATTTAAGCGTCGAGCACATGTAGTATCATTAATCGCAAATACCGTTGTTGTAAGGGAACTGGTCCTAACATGAAGGTCATTAGGTATCTGGCCCTAATTTGAGTTCCTTGTATGTAACTTCCTAACCTCACACCTACACCAACACACAACCACAGTGGGGCACACACACACACACACGACACATGCACACATCTAGTCACACAACGACAGCCACATCACCACACGATATTTGAGATGTCTCAACTTTGATACCCGTCAGCTTGATCGCCTCATTTGGAATGGCCAGGTAAGCCGAACTTTTGATTACCGTTCAACTTTGATCCATTCAAGCTTTGATGGCCGTGTTCAATCTTTGATACCTCAACTTTTATAACCTGTCACTTTGTACCTGTCAGAGCTGTGTGTATAGCCTGGGTGGATTTTGTGGTCGCCTGCTTTGATAGGCGCCGAGAGTACTTTGATGTACTCATTCTTTAAGTGTCTCTTAGCTTTGGATGACTCATCGTTTGTTATACACGGGAAATAAGGAAGGAGGAGGAGGAAGCGAGTAAAAGGCAAGAAGACGAGAAGGAAGAAGAAGAGAAGAGGAAGTACTGTTTCTGTTTGGAGATTTGAAGGAGAGAAGAGAAGAACGAAAGAAGAATGAAAAAAGAAGAGGAAGACACAACGAGTTCTGTTATAAATCTGCAACAGGTCTTACAGTTTTTTATTTTTTTTTATTTCAATTTAGGTTTTACAAATATTTCCTTTTGTACTCAAATTTGTCTAAAGTTCAAGTTTGAAGAGTTATAAGGTGATATAATTCTGGAATGTTAAAGTAAAATGTAAATTTTCATAGGAAGGAATAAGATTAGGCGATGTTCATGGTAGTTTGAGAATTACAGAATGGTTTTTGAGGAGAAACTGATTTTGTTTATTGCAAGAAACACGATTTTTTTTTGTTGTGTGAAAAACATTTTCTTTTTGAATTTTGATGATAAACATTTTTGTTTTTTGAAAAACATTTTTGTTTTGAGAAAAAACGGATTTGTTTGAAAAACATTGTGTTGTTGCTGAACAAAAGTTGTCAAATTGATTTCTCGTTACGAAATACATGATTTTAGGGACCATAAAGCCATTAAAGCGAGTAAAACACTACGCAATACAGCTCGACCGGGGGGTCCCCACCCACCTCTTCCCCTCCTCGTGGTTTTACTGTTTTATACCTGCTTTAACCATAGGCTTTTATTTAATAAAAGGAGATATTATTACATCTCTAACGAGCATTCGATTTCAAATATTGTGTTCAACATTTTCATCATACTACATCGCAAGTTTTTGTTTTCTCTCCTACATAAACACCCGGCATAATTAATGATAGTAATTAGATTGTTATTTGGCATGAATACGATGAAAATAAAATAAGTTCTTATGTGTTAGGACTTTAACATAGAAAACAAGCACGATACCACCATTGGTTTTAAAAAAAGGAATTAATTTTTAGACGCCCTACAAAAGTGGCATTGGTTTAAGCTATAAAGAATATATATATATATGTATTAAGTATATGATTAGTTTTTATTATATAGTATATTAATATATGATTATAATATATAGTGTCGTGTGGGGTGGGTTGTTTGGTATATATATTTATTTGTATGGGTAGATATAGTACTGAGAAAATTTTATCAACTGTTGTTCACCATGAAGGTAGTTTTAAAATATTAATAGAAGAACAGCACCTATACCCAACCTACCGAACTATACCAATGAATATGAGTGATATAGGTATATATATTAAATATAGTAGGTAGGCTGTGTTAGGTTGTGTTGTGTATATAGAGTAGTATACTTATAAGTATGTACGATATATTGTATATTAGGTTATATAGCGGGGTTATGTATATATGTATTATATTTATTACTTGTTGTTGGTCATTAGTTATATAGTATTAACGCGGATATGAGCAATTTGTTACATACAGATATTCGTTTGGTAAAATATTTAACAGATATCGACACAAGTTTTTTTAACATTTATATAATATAATTAGTAATTAGTAGTACTATATTAATAGTATATAGATATTGATATATATAGTTATAATATATAAGTATATTAAGATATATAATATATATAATAGATAGGACGGCTTTAGCGTATATGATGTGTTATATAGTATGTTTGATGAGTATGTATATTAGTAGTAATTAATTAGATTGCTGCAGAAACACGAGGGGATGAAGTTGAACTGTGACCATTCTCTATATAAGTCTCCAAAGATCCTATTGGCTATAACAAATTAACATAAGAATTAAATAATCTCGTGAGATGCCAGCCATACCCATTTCTTTCAGACATATTCAGGCTCTATACGAATGTGGCCATTTTCACCTCAATGCCAAAGAGAAGTACACACAGTATCAATTAGATGGTCGTAGAGGCTCTATACCAATTCTTTATAAGGTTTCCCCATACTCAGGTGTAAATTTTTTATAAAACAAACCATAGCTTAGATGTTTAATTCGTCAAGTATAGTCGACATTGTCAAGATGGCTATAATATTTCTTCTTTATTTTAACAGAGGTTGTAATATTCTCATGGAATGTAATCAGAACCCTAGTTCTTGTAGTATTGAATGTGTTAGCTGAGTAAGGTATCCAGTAATTACGTACAGGTCAATACTTTTAACACTATTGCAATATGAGAAAGCAACATCTTATTCTATTATACCGCCTCTCGCCTTCGTTTCTAATGGATTTTTCACTATGACTCGATGTAGTCAGATATCACATGACTGCAGCCTTTACCCATGTCTTTCCAACGGTGTCAATAATACGGAGGAATTCTTCAAACAGAAATGGTAACAAAGGTTGTATCATGGTGACACCTATTCGTAGGAGATACAGGCTTATGTAACGATCTTAACGCAATTTAGTTTAACGAAGTATAAGTAAATGAGAGATACAAGCTTCGGGAATAACAGGTTCCTCGTGAAATGAAATGGTCGTTTTAATCAAGTTTGGGAGTGTGAAAGAACCAGTGGTGTAGCTCAAAGTTGGAAATAGTCGACTGAAGAAACTTTGTATATTAAAACAGTCTCAAACTATAGATCAGATATATTCAACAATATGAAGAAAGGCTAAACAAGATTACATACAGTACCGATTATCAATCTCAGAAAGTCCATATAACTCCGTGCCTTACACCGGACAAGTCGATAAACATGTTTAGAAAAGGATTGGATGGTCCATATACAAACTGAAACTATAATATATGTATATTCAGAAAGGGAGGGCTTATTCCAATAAATTAACATGTAGAAAAATGATCGTGTTGACAAAACAAAACAAAACACGATATTAAAACTAAAAAAAAACACAACATAATAATAATAATAAATAATAATCATATATAAATAATAATAATAAATATAAAATAAGAATGTATAATAATAATAACTAGATAATAAAAATATATATGAACAACAACTCCCGTGTAATATTTAATAGTGTATATATATTATATATATATATATAAAATAGTTATATATTTATATTATATATTATCTGTCGCTGATATATTAATAGTTGTATAATAGTATGTAATTATGTTTATTGTTATGGTATATATTATTTATATACCATAGTATAGGTATATATTATATATATCTATATATTCGTAATATATATATATATATATATATATAATATAGTAGATATTAGTTTGAATGTTCTTACACTGAATGTTGGCTAGCGAGACGATCATTAAGAGTTTTAAGTCGGTCCAAGTCCTGGTACACAATGCCAGTTATCTTTTCGTTATTAGATGACAATATGCTTTTTTCAATGTCTCAAGCTCTCATCCAGAGTACAGTACGATGCAAAAGTGTCCTGCCTGACACGAGCGGTGTACGATAGTGTTTTGGTCAGGGATATGGTCACGTAAAGGGGTTACCTTCAAGCTGACGGAAAAATGTATATCAACATTATCAGAAGCTAAACGATGCTGGGATAAGGGTTATATGTTTTCCGAATCTTTAGGTAACAGTTTTTAAAATGTACTAAATATGCCCCTGTATGAACATATAAAAGACTGCAGTAACCATAAGTCGGATTAACATTTCTCGCGTTATACGCAATCTGTTTTAACATTCTTCTGCGCAGAATCTCGACCCATATATTTTATCTGGGATGTGCCTCTACATATATGAAGCCATATAGTTGTGGGTTAAGATAATGCCGCTGTATCTTCAGCGTTCTGTCCAAGTTCCTAATTCCATAATATTCGTAATTCTAGATATTTTAAGAAGGTTAAAAGTAAGTTGTCTTATCAGATCATGATTTCCCCCCACTGATAACATCCGCAACGTTTAATACACAGTGTGGACTTAAAGTGTTCATTCACATCCATTCTTCAGCATGTTGGCAACATCAAAGTAATTCGTCGGTAACCAACAAAACACGTCTGGTTATAGTTCATATTGTGTCACGTACAATCTGACAGTAGGATAAACGCGTCCTGGCTTTCTTGTAATAGAGATAAGGATACAATCACTTTTCGAATAATTCGATTTCCCATGTGCACAATGTCAACGTATAGAGGGTTGTATTTAATCAATCTTCGACGAATCATTCTAAGGGCGTAGGAATATACATCACATAGGGAATCCGAACGCTGTTTAAGACAGAGCAAACCTTCTACAAGTTCAAATCTAAAACGAAAAATACATGAATAAGGTTTCGAGAGAAAGAATTAATGTAGAGTATACTCTGGAACAAACGCCAAGTCTAAAGAGATAAGGATAGGGTTGTCAACCAGAGTCACCAGAAGGTAGTATGGATAGGTTCAGACCATCACAGAGTAGGGTGCAAATAGTATTGATGAGACGGATATATCCAACATGAACAGCACCAAAGTTCTTTTTACACATATAGTACTATAATATAATATAATATAATATATATATATATATATAGTTCATAGTAGATGATATAATATATATAAGCATACGATATTATATATAGGTGTACTATATATATATGGTCTATATATATTGGGTAAACATGTATACAGGATAGACACACATAAGTGTAAAAAAAAAAAGAAAATCCAAAATAATAAAGACATAAAATATCTAAAGGAATACCTCTTCCACCGTGAGAACACCGCCAGGGTTTCACCCCTTGATAGATGAACTGGAAATCCTCCATGGGGGCTGATGCATCCCGAAGGGCGTGTATGCAGGACATTACTCGTCGCTCTTCGAGGAGCGTAAAGAGCCGCTGCGCATCTCTACGGAATTGACTGTAGGAAATGAAAATACCCACTTTTCCCCCATCGCCCGAGAATTCTATGCTATATGGATCTTCACATCTCGGTGTGAACTTGGCTTAGTACTTTATTGTGTTATGGGTATTCTATTTCTATCTAGTAAGGCGCGTATATTTCTTCTTGGGTTCGTTTCCGGGGAAGTATCGTACGTATTCTCTTTTAGAGGATTATTTTCTTATTGTAGTGTCTATTTTGTGTGGTCATTTCGTATTAGCTGTTGACCTAACATATGTATGGTTATCCTTATCACTATGTCACTATCTGAGCTCACGCGTTATTGTTTATATTTATCTCTAAATTATCGTCTTATCTTCTATTACAGATTTAGAAGTGAGTTATTAATTTTGTGTTTGCTTATACTATCTGTGACTCTACTTCTTGTGTGTATTATACCTTACATTTTAGAGTGATTATCTTATCTAATTATTTGCTTTTACTGTAGTTGGTGATTATATTTTTCTTGTGGTGTTATTTTGTATACTTATCTGTGTGTGTATTTTTAGATGTTGTTATTATTTATTCTCTTTTATTTGTATATTTATTATTTTATTGTTTATCTGTTTATTTCCTTATTTATTTATGTACTTTATTTTTTTTTATTTCTTTTGTTATGATATTATATATTTGTTTTGTATTTGTAGTCTTATATTCCTTATTCTACTTAAATTCTATACAATAATATATATGATCATCATCCTTTTTTTATCATTATAATAAGATATCATAATATATAAATATATATTATTATTCATAGTATTATTTTAATATATTATTATATATACAATCTGTATTTTAAATTTAATAATATATATTTATTATATTTATAATAGTATCTATATATATATAATATCCTTATATATCCGTGTGTAAGACTTAATTGAGGATGCTGTGTTTCATGTTGGTATATATTCCGTTATCTATCTTGGCCCCTACTCTGTGAGTGGCTGAAATATCCTATACCATTCCGTGATTGGTTGAAATATCCCTTATCTCTTAGACTTGGGTTTGTTCCAGTAGATTACATTATTTCTTTCTCTCTCTCAACTCATTTCATCGTCAAATTCGTTGGGGATTGACGTGATTGCAGAGTTGTGCTTCTTTCAAAAGAAGTGTTCTTATATTCCCTATGATAGTATATTCCTACCGTTAGAATGATTCGTCTGATAAATACACCTCTATACGTGACAACGTGCAATTGGAAATCAATATTCCGACGGTGATGTATCTCTTCTTATATACAAGAAAAGCCAACGGTTTTACCTCCTACTTCAGATGTAGTGACCAATATGAATATAACAGACGTGGTTTTTTTTTTGATGTTCCGAAAAATTACTTGTGTATGCCAACATGCTGAAGAATGGGTGAATGAACACTTTAGGTCACACTGTGTATTAAATCGTTGGGAAATAGTCAGTGGGGGTGGAAATCATGATGATAAGAAACTTACTTTAACTTTCTCTAAATATCTAGATACGAATATTATGAATATTAGAATATGGCAGAGACGCGACAGATACAGGAATTATTTAACCCAAATATATGGGTATTTCTATATTATGAGGCACATCCAGATAAAAATATGGTCCGAGTTTCGAGAGAAAGATGTTAAAACAGTTGCGTAAAACAGAATTGTTAAACCGATTATGTTACTGCAGCTCATTATATTTTATAAACGAGGCATATTATACATTTAGAAAAACTGTTACCTAAAGATTCGGAAATATAAATTAAATCAGTTCTTAAGCTTCGATAGATGTTATACATTGTAATTCGTCCAGCTTTGAAGAATCCCTTTCGTGATATGATCCTGACCCAAACCCTACGTGTCAGTGTCAGGAGAGAACTTGCATCCGTATGTATCTACTGGGTGGAGTTTGAGGATTGAAAAACTATACATTATATCTTAATAAACGACGATAATGGCGATTTGTGTAAGGCCTTGACCGATTAGAATCTTAATTGATGTCTCGTAAGCCAACATTCATGTAAGGAAATTTCAAATATATATATAGGTATATATATTATATATAATATATATATACTATATATATAGTATTAATTATATATATATTATATATAATATATATTATATTATAGATATATAAAGTAATAGTTCACGGGGTTTGTTGTTATTATTATTATTATTATTAATTATTATTAATTATTATTCTTATTATTATTATTATTTATTATTATTTTATATATTATTATTATTATTTGGTTGTTTTTTGTGTTAATATAGTGTTTTGTTTTGTTTTGTCAAAGAACATTTTCTACGTTGTTAATTTATGCATATAGACCTCCTTTGTATACATATATTTCAGTTTAGTTTGTTATATGCCTAATCTTCTGTAAACATGTTTATCGCTGTGTGTAAGGCGTGATTATATGGACTTCCTGAGTTGTAAGGAGTTTATGTTGTAATCTTGTTTATTTTCTTAGATTGGTTGAAATATATTATCTATAATTCAAATATAATAATAATACAAAGTTTCTTCAGTACGATATTTCGCAACTAAGCTAACACCAATGGCTTCTTTTTCACACTCCCAAAACTTGTTAAACGACATATTTACGAGGACGCTTTGGTTATTCCGAAACGCTGGTATCTTTTTTCATTTATTCGTAAACCTAATGGGGATCGTTACATAGCCCTGTATTCCTACAATAGGTGTACATGATACACCTTGTGTTCATTTCGTTGAAGAATTCCCTCCGTATTATTGACACCCGTGGAAGAATGGGTAAAGGCTGAGTATGGGTGATATCTGATACATCGAGTCATAGTGAAATATGCTTTAGAAACGAAGGCGAGAGGGGTTATTAATAGAAACGGTGTTGCTATCTCATGATTGCGCAATAGTGTTAAAAGTATTGATGGTCGTTAATTGATGAAACCTACTCAGCTAACCATTCATACGTCCAGAATAGGTTCTGTTTACATTCGCACATGCAGAATATTACAACCTTGTTAAAAATAAAAGAAGAAATATTTTAATGCATCTTGACAATGTCGATATGCTTTACGAATTAATACATCTTGAATATGTATTGTTCAGATAATATTACACCGGTTTATTGGGGAGAACTCATAATAGAATAGTATAGCAGCTTGCTGACGAACAACTAAATTTGATACTTTTTACTCTGCTTTGGCATGAGAAACATGTTCAATCTATCAGAGCCTGAATATGCTGAAGAATGGGTTGGTGCATCTCGAGATTATTTATTCTATGTATTTCAAAAGGAATAGGAGGTTTGGAGACTTATATAGAGAATGCACAGTTTTCAACTTATCCCATGTGTTTCTGCGCAAATTTTATTAATATAGTATATATATATATATCGTATATATATATATATATATATATTATATTATATTAGTATATATATATAAATATATAATTATCTGGGTTAGAGGATGATATAGTGAGTGTATATGTGTAGAAAACTTTGTGTTCTGTGAATATTTTTAAGATATCTTGGTATGTAAAGCAATTGGTATAAGTCTCGGCTTAATATATAGTGTTATATAGGTAGTATTATATATGATAAGTAGTGTATGTATATAATATATAGTATGTATTATATTGTTATGGTATTATATTATTTATTTAAGAATATAGGCAGTGTGTGGTGATGTGTGCGGATGTGTGTCTAGTGATAGTTTAAAAACCTTCATGTAAACACTTGGTAAATCTCCGTTAATGATATTGAAATGTATATATGCTATATATATTATGATAATACTAGTAGTATGTGTATATTGATGTATATTATTTAGTAGCATGTATATATATACTATATATATATGATTATATATATATTATATATACTATATTGTACGTAGTATATATGCTGTATATTTTGTAATAATGCACTTTTTCAGCAGAATTGTGTGTTTTTGTTTAAAAAATCTTTTGTTTGACCGGGTCTCCTCCTTATCATGTAACTTCTATACATAAGAAACTTATTTTGTATTTTATGGATGTTACAAAAAAATTGTTATGTGTATGGAGCGTGTGGTTGGTATGTAGTAGAGAAAGAAAAGACATGGTGTATAGTGTAAATGTTTATAGTTTATAGAAGAAAAATGAGGGATGTGATAATCATTTTTCTAAGTAATGAAGTGAGATGGTAGAAGGCAGTAAGAACAGTAAGCAACGAGGAGGGTGAAGGTGGGTGGGGACCCCCCTGGTGGCTGTTTGCTTGTGTTTTACTGCTTTAAATGCTTTATTACAAAATCATGTTTTCCGTGGAAATTTGACAACTTTTTTTCTAGAAACAATGTTTTTCAATGTTTTTCAAACAACAAAAATGTTTTTCATCAAAGAAGAAGTTTTTCAAGAAAAAAAATGTTTTTGAAAAACAAAAATGTTTTTTCAAAATACTCTCAGTATTACTAACCTCAGACAACACAATTCTTATCCTTCATTTGAAATTTTAATATTAACTCAAAGTTCAATCTATAACTTACTGTTAACTTTGGTAATTGAAACATGCTTTTCTATAAAATAAGACCCTGATTGACATAAAAAAAATAAAAAATGTAAGACTGTGTGTATACAAACTCTAACTAACTTCTTCTTCCTTCCTTGTTCTTCATTCTTCTTCTTCTTTTCTTCTTCTTCTTCTTCTTCTTCTTCTTCTTTTCTTTTCTCTTTTCCTTCTTCTTCTTCTTCTTCTTCTCTTACTTCCTCCCCTCCTCCTTCTTCTTTTCATGTACAAAAGATGAGTCATGCAAAGCTGAGACATTAAAAGATGAGGCATCAAAGTTGAGCCATCAAAGCGGAGGTATCAAAGTTGAGTATCAAAGCTGACCGGTCAAAGATGAACCTCCAAAGTTGAGGCATCAAAGGTTGAGGTATCAAGTTGAGGTATCAAAGTTGAGGCATCAAAAGGTGAGGCATCAAACTGAGGTATCAAAGTTGAGACATCAAATATGGTGTGTGTGTGTGTGTGTTGTGTGTGTGTGTGTGTGTGTGTGTAGGTGTAGGTGTAGGTGTGAGGTCGGTAGGATAGTTACATACAGGAACTCAAAATTAGGGCATGATACTCTTACATGACCTCAGTTAGGAACAATTCCTGGACGAACAGGTATTTGCGTTAGATATCCGGTCCAATGTTCTGGTGACTAGTATCTTTCACTGTATTCCTCACGAATCTTTTAATGAAGGTGCAATTCATTGGCCTGTGATACGGGTATGCAAAGGCCGGAAATATCACGGCCAAGACCTGAAATCATCAAGTCAAAAACATCAACAAGAGGGCTAAGCTACCTAAAGGTGGATTAAAGGGAGGCACCCTTCTCCGTAGGGGTGCTAAAGAAGCGGGTCTCTCTCTCTCTTCTCTCTCTCTAATATTAATAGTATTATATTTGATATATATATATATAGTATGATATTATATATATAAGTAAGTGTATTATAGTAGTAATATATATATATATATTAGTATATATATAATATATATTAATACAATTGACCCATGGAAGACCATAGTTTGGCTGCGGATTCTAACATAGGTTCGAAATGTGATAGTCAGAAGAAAAAAAAGGTAGCTGAAATATAGAAAATCGAGACGGCAAAAGCGAAAAGATATGTGACGGCGGTGCGGTCGCCAGGGCTGAGCCTCGGGGGTTGGTCCAATCGCGTCGTTGACCCCGGAAAACGCTTCTACGCACCCGAAAACATATAATTTGACCCTTAAAGCGTGTTAATACGCCAAAAATAACGATGTTGCAAAATGTTGCAAAATGGTTGCAAAAATGGTTGCAAAAATGTTGCAAAATTTTGTTGCAAGCATGCAAATGCAACCATTGCAATGTTGGGTGCAAATATCGCCATCGAGGGGTAGGAGTAATATCTAATACTAACTTTTGTTAGAAGTGAATCGAACCCGTCGTATACCAATAGAACGATTCAACAGTGTCCGCTACAGGTTACTAATCGAATTGCTAATATTCAGATATGTTCTGTCAAACGAATATATCGTACTAAGAAGGGTTAGAAGGGGAAGGGTTATAACTCGTAGAAGAACCAACCTAGCACATCTAATTATGCACCAATCGAATCCTCAATACTTATAACCTAGGAGTAGAACACTGAATACCGTCTGTATTCTATGTGTAGGATTTGTCATGCTAGAAAATGCTAGAAAAGGGGGGTAGGGTACTAAACTCATAGAAGGAAGCATCCTGAGCATCTCTTATAACACCATCGACTCTCCGTACCCAATAACCTAGGGGTAAGCACTAATACCGGGTGTATTCCGATGACGTAGGACATGTCAGGCTAGAAGATGGCAGAAAAGGGGGGGTAGGTAATACTCATCAGAAGGAACATCTAGCACCTTCCTAATACACACCAATGCGACTCTCCGTACCCATAACCCTATGGGTAGGCACTATACCGGGTGTATTCGATGACGTAGGACATGGCATGTTAGAAAAGGCAAGAAAGGGGGGGTAGGGTAATAACTCATAGAAGGAAGCATGCTAGCACCTTTTAATGTACACCAATCGTTTCCCCGTACCCAATAACCTAGGGTTAGAGCACTAATACCGGGTGTATTCTTCAATATAGGTCGGCACGTGCTAGAAGCTAGAATATATAGCCTATATCATATAACCTATAGCCCTATAATCCTATAACCTTATAGCCTATACCTATAGGGTATTAGCCCGATAGCCTGATCGGAACATGTGAGCCTTTCTCCCTCGGCGGCACCTATTTGGAAGTCCTCTGTTATCCCGTCTTGTTATCAGTTTTTGTGGTTTGTGGTTTCTAGCATAGGTTCGTATCCTTGATGTATACTACTATATATATATATATATATATATATATATAATATATATATTATTATATTATTCATGTATATTGTATGATATATAGGTATATATATAGTATATTATATATAATAAATATTATATATATATATATGTATATGTGTTATACATATATGAGAGACAGATGTTAGTTGTATATATAAAGTATATAATGTTAATTATATCTATCTATTTATAATGATTATATGTATGGTCACTAATAATTTTTAAGTCTAAACACCGCGTGTCCCTTGCATGGGTGGCCGGTGGTGTCAACCGCAGAATGTATATTTTTTGTTACTCCTACGATTGTTCATGGAAGAGTGAAATTAGCAGAAGGGGGTTCCCAGCCCAAGAGCCTTGCGAAATGATAATACTCATATGACCACTGCATCGAAAACCTCACAACTAGACCTAAAAAAATCATTTATGAACAAGCAGCTTCGTATTATTAAAGTCCAAATTATTTTTTATTTATTTGTAAGAAAAGAACTAATGTGATAATTTTGCTCCTCCTCACCGAAATTATTTTCAGACGCCACTTCATTGTTTTTGAAAATAAGATATCTTTTTTGTGAAATGTGTTATTAATCTTAATGCTCAAGTTCACTACTTCGTCAAATAAAATTAAAATTTTGCTTCAGAGATCTAGCAACGAAATATGATTGACTGACAAGAAAGAAGTAAAAAGCTCGTGGATAAGATTTTGATAAATTTATTCGCTGATTCTAAATAATAATTTGGCTTTAATTCATGCGGAACATCCTTCTTTCTCAAACAAAAATCTTTTACGAACTTCTGATAATGAGTTGTAGATTTCAGCCTTCTTCCTAATATCTGCACTAGATCTTCTTTATCTTCTTTTCCCCTTCTTTCCCTTCTGTTTTAACAAGCTATCCAACTCCGGACGACAGTGCAGCATAATACTATATATCAGTCTTAGCAATATATATATATATATTATACTCTATAGTATATAATATATATATATTGATATTATATATAATAATTATATATATATATTATATATATATTATATATACTATATATATATATTATATATAGTACTATATAATAGATAATATATATCATATAATATATATATATATTATTATAGTATATTATATGAAAGTGGGTCAGCATCCCGAAAGGCCCAGGCATGTACTAAAAAAACTATCAACAGTACAAGCGAAAATAAATTCATTTTTTAATCAGGACAACATTTTTACCGCCGGAAATTAAAAAAATAATCAAACCTAACGCATTTAAAACAATGTAACATTGTTTAAATTGCTGAGAAAAATTACTGTTTTTGATAAGATAAAGTATGGCGGCTCCCTCCCGAGTATGCAGCGGAAAGTTGCCAAAATGTTGATTTTTTTTTTTTAAAACGGACGAATATCCACGGGTAAATCAGAACGATAGATAGAGTCGGGTTTTCTCGGCCTACCGGGTGACGACGGGGGGGACTTCGTATCCCCCCACTCTGTCCATCCGTCGGCTCGAACCCCCTAAAAAAAATTTAAAAAGGTAAAAATAATATTTTCTCCAAAAGTAACGGTATTGTGGCAACTTTGGGCGCGCGCGAACGGAGCAGTTCAAGGTCAATCAGCAGCTTGCGCTATTTAGGTCTAGATATTACTAAATTTTAAGGGGTTATTCAAGTAAAGTATTAGTAATAAAATAATTTTTTTGTCAGTTTCCTCGCATGAATTACTCCTGAATCATAAACTGTTAGTTACTTCATCCGTAGATGTTATAGTTTTCTAGTTACAGGCCTGAACTCTTCCGCAGCCCTGATATATTATATATTATATATATAAATTATTTATATCATATAATTATATATAAATATATAGTATATATATTAGTCTAATAATTATATATATTATAATTATAATATATTTATATATATATAGTATATATATATATATATATATATATATATATTTAGGCTGGGTCAAATCAATTGAAAACAACGGTATGCGCGCGACGTCCAGTATGATGATATAAATGCTATGGTTAAATATTCAAGGCTTGCGACCCTCCTACCCCCTCACGCAAAAGACCTCTTTTGCTAGTTTTTGTGTGGGCATTAACAGACATATACAAATTTCACAAACTACTACTATCTGGTTTGGATGAAATTAATTATAGGTTGTTCTGACTCTTGCAAAAGCCAATGGTTCCAAAGATAAAAAATGTTTTGAGACGAATACGTTTTGGGGTTCTGGAGGCCAAATACATTTTTTGGGGGGCCTCCTCCCTTTTGAACTTCCCAGCTCATAATCAATTATCAATCAGAATCAAACATATTTTATATATTTGGAATCAGAAGAAAAGACTAGACGCATCTAGCGATGGTAAGGTCATTTTGGTTCCTCATGCAACGAGAATGAAAAAAGTGCCCCCCCCCAATTTCAAAGAAATTTCCTCATTTCGCCCACCGACCTTGGAAGTTAAAATCATTTGTTTTTAAATAGGATATTTCGGTCTTTCAATGCATCAAATAAACCAAACATAAAGAATGGGTCTATATATGATTCCCATTTGAACTGTGACTTTACAAGGTAAAGATAAGCCATAGTATCACTAAAATTTCGATAAGACATGACGAGATTTACTGGTTTGGATTAAATGCTTACATACACAAACACGCTACACACAGAATGAGGCAAAATAAAGTGCCATTAAATATTGTCAGTAAAAATTATTATGAAAGTATGATTTTGATCATGAAATACAGAATAAGATTTCAAATTTAGCTTTAGTTTGATATTTAAATTGTCAGAAACTAAGTTTCAAAGGTGTTAGTTGTTTTATACTATTATAGTATATATATTATATACATATATAGTTGATATAGTACGGTATGTTATATAGTTATATATATATATACTAGTATATATATATGAGGCTAATATATATATATTATATATAGATTATATAATTATAGTTATATAGTATATATATATATAATATATATGTATATATATATAATATAGTATAGGGTATATTACAAAGGATATTATATAATATATAGTAGTATATATATATTAGAGAGTATTATATATTATTATGATATATTATTATTATTATATTATTATTATAGGTTATTATATTATATATTATATAGTTCATTTAGGTATATATGATATATTATAGAATATGAACAAGTAAGCCGATGCCGCATGTTCGGATAAAGTAATAGCTCACATAATGGAGAATTCGAACGTTAGGATGTGAGTTCTCCAGGGCTGGTCGGTGGCGGGATGCGGGTTGCGGGTGCGGGTGGCGGGTGCGGTGCGGCTGTGCGCGGTGCCGGGTGCGGTTGCGTGCGTTGCTGCAACGGGCGTATGAATCTGGCAGAGGGCGTACAAATAAGAGCGCAGGTGCAATGGACGAATGGGGTAAACGAAGAAGATAATGCTAATTAAGGGTACTTTTAAAAAGGATGTCATAAACTCAATGGTCAGCACGTCTGTAAAGAGAGTGAAATTTCTCAATATTTTAAATGAGTTACCGGGCTATCCCCCTTGGCCCTATAAGGGCCGGACGAGTCCGGGCCTAGATGACTATTATATGAGGTGATATCTTATACTATATATATATATATATTATATATAACTAAGTAATTATATATATTTAGTACGTATGTAATACTATTATCATATATATATATATATATAATAATGGAGTACTATATATATATACTAGTATTTATATTAGTATTATCATTATTACTTCTATATAATAGTATAGTAAATAGTATTGGCCAAATCCTAGATAGCAGGTCAAATGATTTTTTCGTATCTTTTTCCTCATATAGTTTTCTGGTCATGTACTTACAAGGTCTACAGAGTTTAATTCAATCTGGATTATGATAGTTTGAGGCTTTGTGGCTTTTGCGTTTGTGATTTTTGTATATAAAGCATGTTCTTATATATTTTATTGTGATATCAGTTGAAGAAGTTTTATAAAAGGAAAATTACTTCTGGCAGGGCGTATGATGGTCAATAATTCAATAGTAGATTTTAGTAAGATAATATTATGAATTAAAAATAATTAATATAATAATAATATCAATAATAATAGATAATTAATAATAATAATAATAAGTAAGTCAAGTAAAATTGAAATAATTAGAGATGAATAGATAGATAATAATGCTCTTTCACGTTTTTTTAAATAATTTGCTACTTTAGTCAATAATTATGTTGAGTAAGTTGTTACACGGTCACCGGCTCACAGCGCAGAACGCATTAGAAGCGAGCGCTTCAGCGAGGTCGGTCTGCAATGGCATCCACGGCACGGCC
>JABUQX010083179.1:0-20254 GCA_015478945.1 Trachelipus rathkii | reverse complement strand
CGTTGAAGAACCTGTAAGGGCCAGAATAAGGTGCTTCCAGACTCTTCCGAAAGCGATCGACTCAAAGGAAGACATGGGAAGTGGTTTGATGTTCGGCAGGAATGATTGATAAAACACTGGAGGGATGAAAAGGTGGTAGCTATCAAAAATCCAGTTGTTTCATGGAAACCATAAATTTTCTCATGAAATCGTTGTAAAAATCTGTTTTTAGGTGGTTCAAGAAGTTTTAAAGGAAAAATGAGGTGTTTTTCCGATTACCGTTTGAAAAGGAAAATCCAAAGACATCAGGAATGCAACGAAGATTTAGCATGATGACTGGAAGAGAGAGCAACCAGTTTTGTCTCCGCGCCATAATAGCACTCTTTAGCGATCGATGAAATCTTTCGAATTAACCATTTTCTGTAGGATGGTAAGCGCTTGTCTGGAGTCTGTGAAATCCAATTAAATTTGATAGTTTGGTGAAAAATTCTCCATTAAACTGTGGTTTTCTATCTGAGATTACATAGAGAGGAATTATAAATCTTGATATTCATTGCATGAAGGCAAATGCGACAGATTTGGAAGTCGTATTCACTAGAGGAATTGCTTCTGTCCACTTAGTGTTTTTGTCGATTCAGGTGAAAAGATATCTGAAGACTGGAGATGAAGTATCGGTAAACCAGGATGGAGCTAATGACCCCACCATGTCGATATGTACTGTTTCAAAACGCTGTGCCGGAATTTTCATGGGAGCAATAGGTGGTTTCGTATAGGTTTAAATTTTTGAAAGCTGGCACTGTTGATAAGAACTGACCAAAACTATGATGTCACGATCCATGTGAGGCCAGAAATACCTAGTCTTTATAAGATATAGAGAAGCTTTAACTCCAGGATGAGACATGTGATGAAAATTTTTGAAGATCTGTTCAAGACAAGGTTTTGGTGAAAATGCTCGCGAAAAACCATACTTAAAGATTATCTTATAGAGGATAAGAATAAAGACGAGGCTGAAAAGTAGTAGTTTCTTCATCTGTTGATTGAAGATGAGCGATAGCAGGTAAATCGAAGGCATCTACTGCCACAAAGTTATCTGCCCCCCTCAGGTAATTCATTGAAAAAATATATTCAGCTAAGTTAGAAAGATGACGTTGCTGCCAATCACTTTTTGCTTGATTCCTAATGCAGAAAGCTGAAACGAGAGGTTTGTGATCAGTGCACAAGATGATATTCCACCTTTCCAATATATGCTCGAAATGAAGATCAAAATAGTAGGTTGGTAAAAGTTCACGGTCGAAAGCTGAGTATTTTCGCAGCTGTTCTGATAGCTTTTTGCTGTAGAATTCTATAAGTACTGGCTGTCCATCAACCACATAATGAAGGGCTGCTCCTATAGATGTCAGGCTACTATCTGTTACAAGTTAAAGATGGGTTATATCTGGCAGGGAAAACGGAAGAGTTGAAACGTTTTGGAGTTAATTCTTGATTTCAGTAAAGACTTCTTCTTCTTCTGTGGTCCATGTAAGAAGCTTATCTTTTGGATGGTGTTTTGCTTTCTCGGACAAAGTTTTGCAAACCAAGGGATGAAACGGCAGTAGTATCCAAACACTCCCAAGAATCTTCTAAGAGCTGCTGAATCTTGAAGAAGAAGTACTTGGAAATTTCGGACGTCTTTTCTGAAGGATGAGAAATCCATTTGAAGGAATATGAGAGATGACTTATAAAATTAGCGACTCACCAGATAAAGTTGTTAGAAGCTAGTATCTGTCTGCTTAGGCTCCACAGCGTAAAAGGTGTTATTACTACGTAGACTTCAAAAGAGCCTCAACCAAAACCCGTGTAGTGGAGAAATATGTGCTCCAAAACTCTTATGTTTGACTGGTTTCAAATGGACCTATACCAAAATGGTCGACAGGAAAATATCAGCAAAACAACAATACAGTTAAAAAATAGTAAATTTAAAATTCTGCAGGAACCACAACATTTAAACAACATATTAAGTAAAATCCCCAACAACACCAAAGCAGGAGAAACATCAGCAACAATGAAAGCATGATTGAACCAATATACACACAGAAACACCTGCATAGATACATACAATTTGTAGCCACATGCACGACACACACACACAAACACACACCATACATCTCAAAACAATGGAACACCAACGTATAGAGCATAGTATACAACTCATGATGCCAGCCCTTTTACATCTCAACATGAGATATCAAATACCAATTATTTGTTGTCACACTCGTGTGCGAACCTATTCTACTGTTAGTCTCACGAGAAAAGTGAGCCAAAATATTTTGGTCTAAACTAGTTGTAATCATAGACGCTAAATTGGGATAAAGAGTCGTCACAGAGCTTTCACCAAATCAAAACCAGGCGCCTCATTTATCACTCTTCCCGTCTACTCCTAATGTAGAAATGGATTGAATATGTACTTTTTCATACTTCATATCACACTAACTATCTTCATATTCTTTTTCAGAATATACTATTAATAAATTTATTTACAAAATGATAGAACATCAGCTAAATAGGTCGGAAAATCGTCAAGCGTCTTATCAGAAGTGTCACAGTATGGGATTAGCAGATAGGGATTTAATCTGAATACTCCACGAGATCCATTAAGCGAATAGATGTGATATTCCAGTCCTTATAGAGACCAAATGAAGAAGCCTAAATATGTTTATAGCAACAAATCGACTGTTGAATGTATAATAAAGCTAGAAATAGAATGGTTGTATATTAGATCGTAAAGTAGCTGAGGTTGGTGCCTTAGTATGATATAGCTTTTCTAGCCTTACCCTGATTCATAGACAAACATAATATGAAGCATAACCCTTATTTTATAAGTTTATAGGGCGAGGAAGTACAAGTGCGAGATGTTGTTTCATACTTATTAGAGGTGAGCATTTGAGTTGAAAGTTTTCATTCAAAAGATTTACGCATTTGCACAGTTTAAAATGGCGGATTTAAGTTTGAATGATGAGAGTTTTCCAGAAAAGGAAGAAGTAGGCTTTTAATACCACTGTTAGGTTACATAATTATGGTAACAACCAAATAATATATGGCACAGTGCCTGAACAGTTTAGATGACGTCAAAGACTCGATAAATAGAATCTCAAAGTGTCTTCACCAAGCATGTTCGTCATCAATGCAGAGTACGCTCCACGCGAAGAGTCCCGGCCCGGGCCGCAGGGGCTCAACTAATTGCGAACGATGCACCACTTCGAACACCACGGCACTCACTCGCATACGCCTCTCAGGCAACAGCAGTGACAGTGCCAACCGGGCAAAGCGCAGTGAGCCGATCGATACTCATGGGTATCTCAAATGGTCAAAAATAGTGCGCACACCGCCAGTACTCGATATAGTAGAGAAACACGCAAAACAAATATTTAAAATTAGTTATCTATACATGAAAGCGCAACCTTCACATATGGCAAAGGATCTATACGCAACAGATAAATACAGATATTGTTAATTTCAGTAGAATAATCACATGTAAGTAGATAGAAAATCATACCTGTTGAACGCACTAAATAAACCAAATGAGGTAATTATATGTATTTAAAAGATAAGGGCCTTATAATGGCGTGACAAACCTAATTATTCCAATACACATGACATCAATGTATAATAATTGTCTTTAACTAAAATATCTTCTACTCTTAGATTTAAAGTGGAAAATAATAATACAACGTTTTGAGAGAATATTGGGATAAATAGATACGCACCAAGATTCGGAATTCAGGGAAGAGAATTAGTGGAAAATGTATTAATCTAAATAATCTCCCACCATTTATACAACACCCACAGAATTTACGTTGTCACGTACTATATAACTTAAATAGCCTCAAACATAATTAAAGAACATTGTAAACTAGTATCCCTAGGGCATACCACACGTTTACATCAAGCTAAGAGATTCCTCAGATACTATGTAATATATTTTAGATGAAGAGGCACACGAATACTCAGAATTGCTTATTAGCCTACTTCTATGACACTTCTCGTTCTGAGCACTATGATTCTATTTGACTTTGAAAAACCATCATTGATAAATATTTTGAATTTACCCATGATTTCATTCCTTTGAACTTGCTAATATTTCTTTTATCACATATCAGCTCTCTCTCTCTATCCTTCAAGAACCATCCTAGGTGTGCAACGCATATTCCATTAAAGGACAAACAACAACCTTTCTAGAATTCATATTCAAGAACAAAGGGACAATCCACACACTCTTCAGACAGAAAATTTTTTAAATCTCAACAACAAACACCTTTCTCAGTCCTGATTTACAAAATTTTCTAATCAAACACACTTAAAGTAGCCTCACGCTTGTCTTTATTTCAAACCTCAACGTCACAACAAATTCATTCTCCTCCACCTCCTCCTTGCCGCTGAAATTTCACTTCAAAGTAGACCTCCTTATCCAATTCCTCATCCACCTATTTTTCTTCACTGTAGAAAACAAATTCCTATTTAATCTTTTCACTGTGGAAAACAAACTCTTTCTTTCCTGACAGAGGAAAAATTCTTCCTAAATCAAAAATGAATAGACTTCAAAAAATTGGTTCCATTGACTGCATTTTAACATTTATCTTCACTGAGAAAATATTAAAATAAACAATCATCTTAGAAATTAGGGAAATTTCTAAATGTTAAGAGAAAACTGCTTACAGTATTTGTATTATTAGAACACATAATGAAAAATTTTTAAAGCAAAATAAGAACAAAGATAATGCCTTTTTCCCCAAAATTTTTTCTTTAAATTATTTTTTTTTATTATTTGTAACATTTCAAAATCCTACTCATTTTTGGTCACTATCCATATTATTTATCAGGTTTGTTTCAAATCGAAGTTAGAATATATTTTTGAGTATGGAATTAAATTTCAGTTATTTAAAAATTTTGTAATGTCAAACACGAAGACAGACTTTCACCTATTTCAACCCCTCAGACTCAAGTATTTTCATTAAACACATTTATTAAACCATTCATATTCTTTTCCTTTGCCTCCCATTTTAACAAAACCTATCAAGAGTTCAAATGTGCACAAATATCTAATGCATATTGCATACATCTTACACTTTAAAAAGATACTTACAGTAGTTATGTACAAAGACAATTGTTAGATCTAGTTCTCATTATGCATTTGAGATTCTCCTTAAATGAAACTCTCCACTGTTTCCCCCTAAGGTTATAACTCCTTACTCTGACTACCTTTCATTTTTGAATCTATAATATCACGCTTTATTTTAATTCTCAAATTGTAGTTTTCAATCTCATGTCCAAGAATCCAACCCATATGCAACCATTGCATAAGTCAGAGTTTTTTTTTTTTCTGGAAGGAGAACTCTATACCAAAAAAGAATTTTTCGTATAGTTTTAAAGAAAGCATGAATCTACTTACTTATCACATATTTTCTTTTCCCAGATATAAAAAAAAAATAAAATAATAAAAATAAACTTTTACAACCTTCCCTCCTTACCAATCGCTGCCTGACCCTCCTATATTAAATTTTATCATCATTTCGTTCTAGAATCCTCTCTCCATACCAACCCTTCTCCCCATCTATTATGAGTGAGATACCATGATTCAGATGAGTTAGCAAGTATAAATACCCACAGAAGAAATCAATTTATGATTATATTGTAATTATTCTATACAATCATGCAATATTTGGGTTTTGAGTTCATATGACCTTTTTTAATTATGTTTCTTATATAATCTTCCTATATCGATAGAATATACTTTCAATTTATTCATCAATTACACTAATAATCCCATATTATTTATTCAACGGGAACATTCACTACTAACCATAAATCTACTGCATTTGTTTATATATCAACCTAGAGCATAGCAATCTATTGTCGCTAATAAGCCTCTGTCCAAACTAGAATAATAAGAATCTGCACTCTACATCACCCTGCCGCTCCTCTAGGTAACCATCGTATGATTATAATCTCTACCCATTATCTCTACCTCCCTTCTTAACCCCCGCTGTACAGAGTGATAATACATATCATATATCTGTTTCGTCAAAACTCACCCTAGCCAGTTTTACGATGTTCTTAGCCTAGTAGACCTCACAAGATAATAAATGGCCCATCATATAGTCTAAGATTCTATTCAATCACTGGAATTATAAATTGCACGTCTACAATCCGTTTTGCTGATTTTAAGCTTTTTTGATATGTTTCTTGAAAACAATTCTTCTCTTAATACCTAAGCGTCGGGAATTTTGTATTTAAAAAAAGAAAGGCCTAGAACAGCCCTACTTTGCAAGTGGTAATACCACTTAAAAATGCTCTTGAAGACATGGCGGCCATTTTAATCTTACCTCAAACGTGGGTGATTTTTGGTTTAAAATTTCTGCTGGCTCATTTAGTGGAGATTAGGTTCTTTTTTCTCTTCTGCTTCTCTTTATCAAATATAAATTTTTGTTGACAGTCTTTGTTTGAGTATGATTACAATCTTTTATTAAATTATTATGTCTACTTTTTACTCATTAGCGTATTCCCCTTATTTCGTGTTCTTTTATTGTAATCTTTATATATCGACACATTTTATAAGGTTAGATAGAAAAGCACAATATTATGAAACAATTATTCCGTATGTACTTTACTTTGTTGATCACTGATCCGTTTACTTTTATGACACCTTTATTTGTTTATTTTTATTTACAATAATTTTTATTGTTTTTTTTAAAAAATAAATGAATTTTTCTCTCGATAAACACTCTGATACCTGCTTCGCTTCTTTTAATGTATTATATGCATCTGGGAATTTTTTGAAAAAAAGAGATTTTTCCAGATAATATTATATTTTGAATAAGTAATGAATGAGCTTCTCTTGCTTAACCTTAACTGGAGGTTACTATGGGATAATACACACACATAACACTCCACATATACTGAGCACAACAGTACACGACATAACGTATAAATGAAGAAAATTTAAACTCTGAAAATTGTGATATTTTTGGTTTTTGCATGTTATGTTTGTTCCTTACTTAAATTAAACGCGTAACATGTCTTTGAGTAACTGTGATGTAAAATCTTAAAATCGTATTTCTTGTTATAGCTATTGTTTCAATCATTTTTAATTAGAAAGCAACAATTTACTGGATAGTACTAAATCCTAGAAGAGGCACTAACCTGTAAAAAAACTTGTTTAGAGAATCACAGAATTCGAATGATTTACTATGAATTATACTTCCAATCCAGAGTGAAAAAATATGTGAATTACTTGAAAATCTTTATTGCTTTAAATACGTACTTTATGAGAATAATGGCTATATGTATCGTGCATGAAAGAACCTATAGTGTATCTTGAAAAGAGTGAAACTGTATACTTGTTCTGTACCACCCTCTTAATAAGCCCAAATTTACTCACTGCCGTTATTTATCCATTGTCTTGTAAGTCTTTTTATTCTCTAAACACATATTCGCAAATAAAAGGCTTAACCGACGCAAACGCGTCCTTATTTGAAAGGGCTGAAAAACTGCTCTTTCTATCAAGCAATTTCCACCGCTAGTGTATGTACTTTTATTTCCTCTTCACAGTTACTCCGCTAATTAATATATAAAAATCAACAAATAATAAGTTAAAAATATTATTCTCACTATACCCTAAATATAGTTAGCTTCTCGGAAGAATCATATAATTCATGAGTGTTAAATCTTTATATTTTTAAAAAATATTCACTAAAGATTTAAAAATATAAACAAATAACAAAATTTTATGTATATCTAGCAATAACATATCAGTATTTATCCATCACGCCTCCCTGATGAAAATATAAATTTATGTCCTCTCTCTATAGAGAGCTTTGCGATTAATAATCACTCGGATTTATTTGTTTATATTGGGGTTTTTCATTTAATATAAGATCTATATAATTCTACATTTGCATAGGCGCTAATATCTACTGACGTGCCCACCCAAAGTATTTTTTTATACTTTCACAGTATTTGTTTTACATGAGGAGCTTGGACCAACCTTTATAGCCTACGTCTAAATCATTCAACTACACTTAGAATTACAAATTTGAGCTCTGGACAATGCAACGTTGTGGTGCAGTCAATTTATAAAAGAAAATAGTTATAATATTGAAGTTTGAGGCAATAGTATGTGCATTAGTAAAACTCTCATGTTTTTTACTACCGTTACGCGCTCCTCTTAGTAGTGCCTTGTCAATTCCTGAAGAAGCAATAATATAATGATATATTCTGTTCATTAGGAAATTTCATCTTATGGGACCACCCTTTGTCGTATAGTGAAAGTTTGTATTTTACAATTAACTAGATGAGAATTGCTTGAGAAAAAATTCTACCGTCTTAAGACCAAAGTCAAAAATGTATTTTGTCCTCTTACAAGGAGAAGGGTATGCCTGGTACCCGGGGCTGATCGATAATGTATTTCCTTCATTAAAATTTTAGACGATATAAGTGTCAAGCCCTCATACTGAGTTAATATAGATCAAGGAGTTCTAAGTTTTATTCAGGCACTTAGGTTTGAATAATTTAAGGAAGTTTTAAATAAAAATATGAGAATCAAGAGAGTGACACCAGAACAGCGATTAGCTTGCATTAAAAATGTATTCTTTCTGAGGTGTGAAATGAATGGAGAAAACGTGACAAGAAACATCAAGACATATTAATGATTTAAGCGCGATCTTGTGTATATTTATAGAAAAAAAGTAAAATTATCTGTAACCGTTGGCAACAGTGAGCTTAATATTACAACGTATGCATCGATAAATTTTAAAGGAAAAAATTTAAGCACTTCATATAAAAAAATAGTCAATATATTAATAGATCAGGCACTGGTTGTTGTTTTGTGGTAGATAAAATTTAATCTTGGGAGATTTTGATTACAAGAAATTATTTAAAACTAAATCATGAGAGAAATCGTTTAGCCAGTATTTCGCCAGAAGTATGCTATCACCAATACTTTGTTTTAGCTTATAGATGATTTTTAAAAGCGGTGCGTGAGGGCCATACCCACACAACTCATTATATTAAGAAAAGGTCAAAACCTTAGCATTAAACTGGTTAGACAAGTAAACTTTTATTTAATTCATATGTAACATTATATAATATTTAAAACTATAGCCGAAAAATATATAAAATGAATTAATTATAATTGTTAAGTGTGGCATAGTGTATGTACTGCATCGTTTTACAAATCAGGTTCGTTCGGTATCATTTTGATTATTAGATCAAAAGTTAAACGACAGCAATTATGTAAGTAGTATATATATATTAATGGAACTCAGGATTTATGCAAATGCGGGAAAGCATTTTATTTTTATATTTTTTTAAGTATTTGAATAATATTGTCGAATTAGAATCAAAACAAAGTGATAAAGATATAGTTTTGGATGATGCCATACATCATAGGTTTTTTTCTTAGAAGTTAGCAATTTTTAGTTTTTTTCTTAGTTTGTTTAAAAATTAAAGGTTATGTTATGAAAATTTCCTAATTTTGTCTTAAAAATGTTGTCTCTGAAATCACAGGTCAAATAGTTAAATCTTAAATCTGACACTTAAATGTGTTTCACATCCCATTATTATTATTATTTGTAACTTAATAAGCTTTCAAAAGTTTGAAATGTCGATGGTATTATTTGTAATTAAGCATATATAGGAAAGCTAATATAATTTATATGACATGAATGGATAAAATAATTTTCTATATATTAATATTATGGTTGTAGCATGTTATATATTTATAAGTCGATTCCCAGCTTACTCACCACTATTCATTTTTTTAAATATACTTACTTTAGGAAGAGATCGAACATATTTATTTATATTCTTTCATTCTTAATATATTAAATAAAGCATTTAATTTCAATAGTAGGAAGTTGTGTAGAAATATAATGTTTACTGAAGTATGTACTCGAGAGTAGTAGTAAAAGTATATAATTTAAAGTGGAAGTGGATTTATGCTGGTTTATTTGAATTCATTTATATATAATATATATAATGAGGATAAAATTGTTCAATTTCATGAACAAAAAATACAAATATATTTTCTGTTAATTTTTTTTGCGAAAGGCTGAAATTTATTTATGGTGACGATAACTAGATTAGAGATAACACTTCGGAAAAATTCTAACATCTTCTCTTGACTCATGGAACTTCATAGAGAATTTATTAACCAATACTCATTATGAAATATAAATCTTCTTTTATGATATCACAATATTGATTACAGTTATTTATCTCTATTTATACATATCGCGTAAAAGCACTATAATCTGGTTTAGCTTCGGCTGGAACATTTGTGAAATTTTGTACTCTAAAGATTTGCTGTTTATGTATTTGCATAATATTTATAATTCATAATCTATAATAAACTGTAATTATTATATCTTCGTGACACAGTTATTTTGATATATAATATCATTTTACATTTATCTCAGTTGTCTGATAAGAGAAATGATACTAAATGTCTAACATCTCTTACGTCTATTATATAATCTATTCAGGCGATATCTCTCGAGTGGTAAGTAACGCTTAAAGGATCATCCATCAGGGTTCGTGTGTGAAATATAGTAGCGTAAGGATTTATTGGCTATTAAGTCTTTTTTTTGTTTGTATTTACAGCATTTGTGAGAGTATAAGCATTTCTTAATGTCACACTTTTGTTATGTACTTATCAGCTAACTGAATCTTATTTTTTATTTTATAACTATTTTCTTCTTATCCGGCTCCTGTCATCTACGTAGTCCGTTCTGATAAATATATATTCTCAAATAAATCAAGAACCTCTTATTCTCTGAAGACCTCGAGAGATGCTGATGACGTATCTCTCACTTACAATTGTATGCAGTTCAGAATACCTATGTATAAGCAAGTTATCTACACTTCCCCATATTTCCAACTATACCACTACGTGAGGATAATAGATCTTTAGTGGTAATAAGAAATAAATGCTAAGTAAGTATTGCTTAAATCGCTGAGTTTCTTCACACAGTAATAACTGTTTATTACTCACTCAGTCCAGTAAAGCTTGATAGCGGTGAGTTTATAATAATATTCTTAGTAGTAAGCCACTCTTCTAAGTGTTTGTATAACATATTATTACAAATAAATTCAATATTACTGACTAACTATGGTGACTTACGCTTTGAATTATATTATAATACAATTGTGATATGAGGTACTCAACACTGAAAAATCATAAATTTCAGAGGACCGGGTTTTTATTACTTATATATTATAATAGTATGAAATCTAACTCGGATTCAGATTTATCTCACCCACTTGAACATGTCTTTATTTAAGTATATACCTGTTTATAATAGTGAGAATCATTGATACTGTTAACACTTATTAGGATAAATTATAAAATACAGCTATTATTATAAAATCAGTAATAACTTATTATGATCCATGAATTCGAAAATGTTCGTCACAATATAATAACGGGGATGATTGATTTTGAAAAATAGATTTTGGTTCTAAAACATATCCTACCTGCTCAATAATTTATAATATCATTCAAGCAGAGTTAAGTATATCATGGAATATTATATAAAAAAATATAATCAATTAGTATTATTTCTCATATACCTTAATAAAACAAAAAAGCTAATATAAATAATACTCGTAACCTCAGACATTATTAATCTATGAGTTATCTTTATAAATTATAGGAATATACTGACCGTATCATACATATCACAAGATAAGGTAATACATTATTACTATAATTTTAGGCTTTGAGCATAATATACTCATAGCTTAAGTAATATATTGTGTCATTTTATTTTTTAACCTAATTTCCAGTGTGGTCGCCACACCTAGTTTTAAATATTATAATATATTATTAAAATATATATTAATTATTTATACTATCTCATATGATTTGTCATATATCTCTGATAACTATTATAATCATATGGTAGATTAATGAAGTATCATATCCTTATGGTGAATACTCGAAAATATATTTATTTACAGTTGTCCAAATATAGTAATATTTTATGATAGCTTGATTTATATCAATGTTATTAGTAACTAAATACTATAATTTGATGTAACTAATAGTAGTCAACAAACCGTATAAGAGTGTCATGAAATATATGGACCTGTTATTGTATAGCTCCTCTAAATTACGCCCGGTATACTACTATTAACGGTGAGTAGTTGACTTTCAAAGGAATATCGTCCTATCATAAGTAGTATGTAGTCAACCAAAGTTTAGTTACTTAAAGTGATAGTATTGAAGTGTCTAGATATTGTCTACTTGCTCTGTAAGGTATATTAATAGTAGCGGATTATATTAGTGTAGTTGTTCCGTGATTACTCTTTGTTTTTTTTATCGGTCAATTGAGTGTTTTCAGCATTAACTCGAATGAGAATAAAAGAATAAGAATAAGCAACCGAAGCTTCTTCTTGAAGGGAGTGAAGAGAAGAAAAGAAGGAGAGAAAATGCGAGATGTAGGATGACACTACATACTGTGCTATACGCTTCTGAAATGAGAAGAAAGAGGAGAGCTTGAATGAAGGAAAGGTCTCTCCTATTAATTTCTCGCTTCTCCTTATAATGAAAGTAACTATCTGGGGTAATTAGGTTACAATATATTAGAAGGATTCTCAGTTGGAAACTTACTCGTTACGGCAGGTAGTATTCGGAAAAGTGATCTCTGATAATGTATTCGTTAGGGGATGGATACGGTTTAGATGGGAAGTTTTGCTAAGAATGGAGTAAAGAGAAAAGGGCAATGTAAGCACCCCGATGGTGTACTAGTCCGGGCCATAAGCTTCGCTACTCGCCATGTAAGATATTCTTCTTTTCTTTCGGTTCGTTCTGGTGCTTCCGATACTTCTGCTCCTCTCTCCTTGCATGACAATAACTCTTTTTTATAATATCGTTTTTGCAGGGCAATGAAGACATGCGAGTATTTCTTATATATATTACTATTCCCTATTAATTATTATTTATATATATACAATATTTATTACTTTATCGCTCCATATTTATAAAAAATATCGTTTAAATAGATATAGTTGTCGTAGAACTCCGTAACCCAGCAAGGGCTAGTTATAAAACAGTAATATATTAATACATGTAACCATTCTACAAAAACAAATCTAACCTATATGCAGAAAGAAAATGATGAGTTTCGGCCATTGTTATTATAAAGCAATTATAAAATTTAATAACGGTATTATTATTTATATTTTTGAAACGATTAAATTTCATAGTAAAATTTAAAAAGTAATAGCAAATAAATGAACAACTTTTTTATTTTATATCCGATTAATAAGCCCTAAAATGATACAGTAATAATATAGCACGACTAATCATATCCTCTCCCTAATAAATGATATTCTGATACTCATAATGTTCTACATATTAATTCAGTAATTATTATTTGTCTTGATTGATTTGTCATTGGTTAAAGTTCATCAATGTTCTTTAGTTGCTATAAATGTAAACATGTGTGTTAGCTTCCTAGTTGTCTTGTTACTAGAGATTACCATTTGTTTAATAAATTTTAAAAATCCGTTTTTTATATTTGATAGTTTATTTTATTTTTAATTATTTTAATAGTAGACAGTTTAATTAACAATCGAAAAAAATGAAAGATAAAATTCTTTGAACATTGTTTAAGGATGTTGAGTTTTATTAACGAAACTTTTAAACATGAAGAATTGAAAAGAAAAACTATGCAAGAGGGAGAGGTTGATGCCGATATGTATGTCTGACGTGGTTTCAAGCAACCAATTCTGGTATACTTTATAACTCCTTTTTATGTGTTTGGTCATTTTGGGGGTATGTCTATACCATATCTTTAACTCCTTTTTTTAATGTGTTTAAACCTCTTTTGGCATGTATCAATCGCGCAGATGCTTTACGAATTCGGACTTACTTTCAGTTGTCTTCCGATAACTCAGTGGACATACGTTAATAATTAATTAACATCACAAAATCATTTGTCTCAGACATGAGCGAGAGACATCGGATCGATTGTACCAGTCAGAGGGAATGCAATATATATACTATTATATATAATATATATATATTTATATATATATAGATTATACTATATATATAATAATATATATATTATATTATATATATATATTACATATATATATATATATAGTATATATATATATAGTTATAGTTGATGGGGGGGTATGAGGGGGGAAATAAGAATAACCAAGAGGCGGGAAGAAATATAAACACATAATATAATATATAGAAGAAAAGCACCTCCTATGAAAAATGAACGACCTCGTTGGCGTAAGGAGCCATATGTAGCATACGCTAGACTACTCTATGCGAAGATGAGAGCGCTGGTATCAGCTACCTCCAGTGCTATAAAAGCAGATACGTGGAAGAGTGAAAAGTGTAATGAAATAAACTTACAAAATGTGTAAAAGACGAGAAAAAAATCATAAATTAAAAACGCTAAAAGAACAACAGTTACGTAGGGTGTAACTAAACAGGCTTGGATAGAGGATAGCGCACCTATAAAGCGTCTCCTCAGATGATTCCATAGTAGTTACCCCACACGTTGTATACCCTTAAGCACAAAGTGTGAATAAAGTACATTTTAGTAGAAATTAAGAAGCAGTTAGTTATAAATATACATAGATATATATATAGTTTATATATAAATATAATAGATTTTACATTCAGTCATATTTATAATAATAATCATACATATAGGATCTGGACGTTGCCTGGGAAAATCACATATTTAATAGTATAATATAGCATATGAGTGAGTATATAGAAAATAATATACATAGTAGAGGGGTAATATATATGCCTCTCGGCGGCTACGAGTGTGTCATAAATTTCTATGAAAGCAAAGATCAATAAGTAAAACAAAAATGAGCTAGATATATACGTATAAGCCCCGTGGTGGTGAGTGAGCAAGTAACACCGCTGAATGTTAGGTAATAGACGGTAAGGACGCTGCTCTAAAGATATGGATAGTAGGGAAGTAATAAGTAGGTAAAAAGCCATAAAACGAATGATGAGGTTTATAAGTCAGTATAATAACAGGCTAGATAAACATATAAATGCAGTTACAGAACCCTAGGTGTGACGTAATTAGTGAAAATCTTTCTAGATATGGACCTACACTTACTGAGTAAGTTCAACCTTTCTTCATTTAACCTACTTTTTTGTTAAAAAATATAACTTAGCTACTAGAAGTCGGCCAGCGAATAACAAGGAATTATCCGAGCTTTATCAATATAAAGAATTCATCACATGATCCCTTGGAATCAGTGACTCTGAAGAAGATTAAAGGCGTAGTATCACGTTAACTTGCTAATTTCAATCTAGTGGCCTTACGAAAGTTGAAATATCAACGACGTCTGACTATGAACCACCTCAGACTTACTTAACACCACACATTAGTTAGATATAATTATATAAATATACTAGAAATATATACAATCACAATAACTAATTCTCCACATTATCATTAAAAATTAATGTAAACACTTTCATATTATAATTAATACGTTAGTATAACTGTACTATAAGATATGATTATGAATGGTATAAAAGATGAATTGGTATACAAATTTGTATGTAAATAAAAAAAAATTTATTGTAATAATTATAGCTAAGACATGGGTTGCATTCATGCTTTACAAGTTGGAATAAAAATAAAGGAAATATAAATTAATAAGGACTATATAAAAGTATAAAATCGGAAGGATTACAGTGGAGAATTAGCCTATATTCTTCTTTCTTGAAGTGGAATTTATTAAAATATATTTATTTAAATTTATGACATTTAAGTGTAACCCTGTTAAGCTTGGAATACCTTTATGTATATACAATATAATATTGAGAGTATATATTACCATATATCGCGCTATAATATATATATAATAATAGTCGACATTGCGGGGCTAATACGCGCTAGTTGCGATAGTATCAGGTAAATAATAAGGTTGCGCCTGCGTATAAGCGCGCTCACGCGGCGGCGGTAGTGAGTATACCTCAGTAGAATATAATACTATAGCCTGATATAGCTAGTGCGCACCGCGGGGGTCACTAGGAAACTACGTGATAGCGCTAATACCTGTACGGTATAGTGCGGACTGGTGCTCACTATGTTGGAAGGCGGGGAGGCCGGCGCCGGGGGGCCAAGTAGACTATAGGTAGAAGTATACATCAGCATATATAGTAGGATCACTCTAAGGTTACTTAATGATAGGCGTAGACTATTTAATAATAGATTGTGTGTTTGGGATACACAAACGGGTTAAAGTAGGCTGTTGCCTACTCTGCACTTACCTATAAAAATGACCAGCCAACATGTCTTGCCTGGAATATCTATAATTATATATAGAATATATATATACATACTACACTCTATACATCTAGTACAACCTATATAAGAAACAAGAGCTTCATAATAATAGATATACTCTTATTATATCATAGTACTAAATAAATGACTTATATAATAATTCATACTAACTATAGGTATGAAGTCGCTCATAATAATACCGTATATAAGAGTACTGGGACGATGAAGCGGAATTACGGGCGCCAAATGGCATCAGGCCACCTATTTCATAGGAATCACGTTCCATTCGAGGCAGTATAATCGGGAAATATTTTAGTTCCAAACAAGTGATGATGAATATGAGAGAGACTGAAGTGAAAAGAGATACACTATTTTAGTGTGAAGTTCAGAATCGGAATCAAAAATTATTTTGGCATCGTCCATCACTAATATATATATAATATATATATAATATATATATATATATATATATATATATATATAATATATAAATATATATATATATATATTTATATATGATATATATATATATATATAATATATATATATATATATTAAGTATATATATTATAGTATATATACTAATATATATATTATATATATATATATATAATATTATATATATATATAATATATATATATATAGTATATTATCGCAAACATTAGGATATTATATCCTAATTTTTGGTAAAATATTTAGGTTTTATATCATATATATATATATATAATAGTATATATATATTATATATATAATAATATATATATAATAAGTATATATATTATACTATATATATCACGTGTATATAGATGTTTATATGTGTGGCATGAAATTGAGTATGTGGTGTATCTCTTGAGCGATTGATAATTATATAAAAGCCAATAATCCAAATGCATATTGATAGTGTTGAAGTGTTGGAGGTAGAAGAAGCGGGCGCACGACAAGCGTGTCTGATAGACGAGATTCGGCAGGTGAAATTCCTTTTTTTTTTTTTATATTTATCTTAATACAATTCAGCTTTATTTATAACCGAACTTATGTGAAGTCGCCGAATTTACGAACCGTGTTTTTCGATAATTACACCAATTTGAGGTAATCTTCCCTATAACAATATTAGTTATAATATAATAATTTATTATATATACATGATGAGAAGGTAAAATAGACCCAAAATATTCATTTATCTAATAAATGGTATATCAATAAAAAATAATATCAATATGTCAATACTATACAAAAAAAGTTGATACGATTAATAGCTAAATTTTAAGTTCATTATTGAATTTATTAATAATATAATACATAAAATATATAATATTAAACTGAAAATATCTATAAAGTCGAAGCATCAAACCTCCCACCATAGGTCCAATAAATGAAAGCTACAAGACCAATAGCCATTCCCGCGGAATACAAATGTTGACCGAAAATTGTTCTCAAAATTGTTCCCTGGAAGACCAAAGGGTGCTGTTATACTAGACGTGGAGAGTTTGTTTGTGTGTGTGGTGTGTGTTTGTGGTTGGGTGTGTGTGAGTGTGGGTGTGGATGTGTGGTGTGTGTGTGGTTGTTTTTGTTTTTGTGTCCGTTAGGTGTGAAATATATATATAATATAATATATATATTTTTTTTCAAAGGTACAAGTTTAAATTAATTATAGATTAATTTAAGTATGTTTATTTCAGTATAAATACGTGTTATATATTTATATTATAGAATATAATAATTAATTTATATAATATAATAAATTAAAAAGTATATACATTATAAAAATATCTTCATAGAAATAAATTTTAAATGATATTGTATATATATAATATATATATTTAGGTAGTTTTGACTAAGTCAATTTTTGCAGTATGTGGTGTGTTGGGTGCACGTGGGGACTAGTTGGCCACACTGATACGACAGATACTATCTCAGTCGATGTGATAGGGGCTTACTCAATAAGCAAGTAAAAACCATCGTTTATTTCGATCACAGAGACAATACACATAAATATAAATAGTATATTACAATAATAATGAACTTTAGAAGAGTAATTAAATAAATTAAAATAATAAATAAGTAAAAGAAAAATATTTATATACTTGAAATTAATAATTATATCTATAATCAATATATTGATAAGATTTGTACACAAAATATTGAAACGAGACAAGCAATTAGTGCAAATACACTAGCGATCATAAATTACTCTTCTCATACTCTCTCACGGGCTACTATCTCTCTACTCTCTCTCATAATCTCTACTAATACTCCAATCTACTCCTTCTCATCTGTCTCATTCACCACTTAATTAGTACAATAGAACTGGCCGTGCAAATGTTTATCAAAGGTTGGATTAGTTGATCACAGCATTAGAGAATATCAGACACACCCTAGCCAAGGAGATAAGAAACACTCTACCAAAGAACATAATTAATAAACAAGAAATATTAAAACCAAAAATAATTTAAATAACGAAATAATTAAAAAAATTACAAATTAATATCACAAACATAATTGTAAAATAATAAAATAATTCTACAAAAACGTAAAAAATATAATAAAAGATCAAGAGTAGAAATGAATTATATATAGTTTTGCGAACATATATAATAGACAAGAATAATAGCAAAACATGGGTTCGAGAAATGAGCAGACGAAAATGTCTCTCTCTCTCTCTTTCCTCTCTCCCTCTCTCTCTCGCTCTACAGCTCTCTCTCCACTCTCATTATCCTGCTCCTCTCTCTTCTTACTTCAGTCTTCTTCTGCTCTCTCTACCATTTATCATGTAAGAAATATGTAATGTATAGGAGTTAAGGTCTGGTATCCAAAGTTAAGACAAAACAAATAATTGAGTAATATAATAAACTTATCAATTATATAATAATAAGTAATGTAATTGTATATTTAATACATATATATAATATATATATATATTAATAATAATAGTATTATCACCATCAAAGAATAGTATATATATAATATATAGTATATTAAATATAATATATATTACAATTATATATTATATAATAATATAGTTAGTAATAATAATTATATACAAGATAAGTAATTGAGTATATAAGAAACAATATATATATCTATAATATATATTTATAGAGAAATGTAAAATATATATATAAATTATAATACTAAGAAATATAATATATATAAGGTATAAATTGTACATGCACGGCTATTACGTCATATATATATATAATATATAATATATATAATATCTTTTTATATAGTGTGTATAACTTATCTTGACAAAAGGAAAGATTTGGATATAAAATTATAAACTTAAGAGGTTAATAAAATATTATTGGATTCAGGAGTCTTAGGATGGTAAGTTATATTAGATGAAATAAATATGTATTCTTCAAATCATAGGCGATGTGTGGGTAAAGTCCAAAATTGCCCTAGAGTACGGTCGATTCACGTCCATATCATTTTAATTATAACCGGATAAACTCGAAAAATTAGAAGACGTAAGGTCTAAGCAAACTAAAGTCTAGCTAAGCTGACTGTTAGCCTTGTCCAAAGGGTAGAGAAGTTTCAGTGACCTCGTGGTATGATAGTTGGAAAATAATCCTAGATTGTGCATGTAGTTATCTGTGTGTCATGCCCCGAGCGGTGGGTTATAGTTATGTAGTATGGATGGCAACGGTTTTGGAATTTTGTGATCTTCAATAAGTATCATGCGAAAAAAGTACCCCCGGAACGCCCATCAAAATGCTTATCTAAGGTCAGATATTCAGAAGGTCAGAAATCTTCAAAGTATCGAACAGTGCAAAAAGGCTATAAGCACTAGAGGTATAGCAAAAAAAATACACAAAGGGCATAAACATTTAGGCTACAGAAAGAATATAGACACAAAAGGTTAAGAGTGACAATACAAAAAGCAAAAGAACTTTATTTCGTACAACGACATTATAAGCAAACACTCCGTTTGACAGTCCTTCTTCGA